>PVKS010008026.1:55214-70323 GCA_004027875.1 Aplodontia rufa
AAAAAAAAAAAAAAAAAAAAAAAAAAAAAAAAAGATGGTGTGCCAATCCAAGGTCTCTTGTGCTTCTTCCGCTGCCCCGGTAGGAGTATGCCCAAGCTAGCCCTCGTTCCCAAGAAGAGGGAACAAAGTGCTCAGTCTAGGCCCCTTCTAGGTCCAATCTAGTACAGCCAACCTTTAGCTGTCTGAACAAAAGCAGTGTTTACTGTTGTATGCCATTGGGGCCTTATGATTATTTGATATCCAGCTGATACAACTAACTTAACTGTACATTTCAGTATTTGGTGGATTTTTTTTTTAAGAGAGAGAGGGACAGTGAGAGAGAAAGAATCAGTTTTACTTAGTTTTTCATGTGACTTTCATTGTTCTGACACTTCATGGTCAGAACGTGATGCTGGAGTTCGAACCTGCATCCTTGCACATGCCAGGCAAGGGCCGTAACTGCTGAGCCACTGCTCCAGCCCCATATTTGGTGGATCTTAAAGCAGAAAATTATTTGGTCACATGTAATTGCTTCTTTGGGAAACCACCAGACTTGGTAAATAAAAACATAGGATACTCAGTTAAATTTGGATTTCAGATAAATAATAATATTTTATTATAAAAGTGCCCCATGCAAGTTTTAGAACATACTTACACTAAAAGTTATTTATCTAAATTTCATATGTAGCCGGGCATGGTAGCGTGAGCCTATAGTCCCAGCATCTCAGGAGGCTGAAGCGGGAGGATCACAAGTTCAGGGCCAGACTCAGCAACTTAGTGAGGCCCTAAGCAACTTAGTGAGATCCTGTCTCAAAATAAAAAGGGCTGGGTTAAGCACCCCGGGGCTCAATCCCCAGTACCAAAAAATAAATAAATTAAAATTCATATTTAACTGGGAACTCTTCAATCCTACTTCTAGTGCTTGAGGCACAATAAATGTCTCACACAGTAGCTATGGGACAGTTCACACGGTCGCCACTACAGTACCAGGAGAGGAAAATCATGGTTCAGTTAAAGATTTGCAACAAGAACAAAACTTATAAAACTTGAGCACTCTCTTCTGCTCATGACAATAATGCTGGTTAGCATTTGCTTAGATCCTTGACAGACAGGAAATGGACTGTCCAAACCCTCTTGTTTCTACATCAGTGCTGACATATAAAGAAGTGGCTAAGTCATTATCCCCATTCACAAATGGGAGCGCTGAGCCTCAGATAAAATGACTTTCCCTTAGTCACACAGCTACAGAGAATAGCAAAACTAGAATTCAAATGCATTCTATTCTTTTTCCACCATAAAATCTTGTCTCCAAATACCCAAAACATTTTGTTGTGGTTTTTTCAAATTGAAGATCACAAAGTGTATTTCCCAGACCTCCAGTCTTTTTGCCACTCCTCCCCAATGCACTTGACCCATCTGGACGAATGAATAACATGGGTTCTATTTGTTCACTGGTGCTGCTCTAGCCAAGGCCCACAGACTGAGTGGTTTAAACAGATGGTCTTCATCCAATCCACTGGGGTCTTGATTGGAGCAAAATGATGAGGAAGGTTGAATGGGCTCTGCTTTTCTGTGTGAGTCCATTCATTGGTATTCTCCTGCCCTGGGACTGACTCCTGGTCCCACCCAGCCTTTGGACCCAGACTAGAATTCACACCACCAGCTTCCCCAGGTCTCTAGCTTAGTCAGGAGCTTATTAGCTTTCTCCACCTGCATGATTTCATGAGCCAATTCTTAGAACCAACTTCATCTTGTATGTCTCACTCCTTTTTTTTTTTTTAAGAGAGCAGGTCAGTGAGAGAGAAAGAGAGAATACAATTTTGTTTAGTTTTTCATGTGGCTTTTGCTGCTCCAACACTGTTGCGTACATGGTGCTGGGGTTTGAACCCATGTCCTCACACATGCCAGGTAAGGGCAGTGACTGCTAGATCATCACTCCAGCTCCTTGTATATCTCTTACTGGTTTTAAGGCCTCTCCTTGTCTCCATATCATCTTCCCTCTGTACTTGGCAGTATGCAAATTTCCTTTTCTTGTAAGGACACTAGTCATATCTGATTAGGATCCACCCTAATGACCTCATTTTAATATAATAACTTCTATAAAGATCCTATCTCAAAATACAGTCACATTCTGAGTTATTGGGAGTTAAGACTTCAACGTAGGAATTGGTGGGGTTAGGGGGTTCAGCACCAACCAAGGATTGTGGAGCTAATTGTGACTTATCCCTATAAAATCTTCATTTAAAATGAGAACCCAAGGGAATGGGTTTATATGGAGGGATTCTGGATTTCAAGTGGTGGAATTCTGATTTTCAAAGCAGTCCTTCCTTAGGGGTGAAAGTTCTTAATAATGACGCCTCGGACGTGTCATACCCTTTGTCAAAGGGGCCTTAGCAACTGGTAGAATGTGGGTTATTATGAGGATGGGGGATTGTGATGGTGGCCAGGCTGTAGAATCTGGTGAGGCCAAATGTTATGATCTCAAAACATGTCCTCTGGCCTCAGCTGGCAGCACTGTGATCTTCTAGATGGCAACCGAGGACAGAGAGGTGATGGAAGCCCGGGGAGCAGGAGAAAGTTGTCCCACCTTCTCCAAGGTGGTGTCTAGTGACTCCACATCTGAGGGGAAGCCAAGGGCTTCATTGGTAAGAGGGTTGCCCCAGCTGGTTCCACCAGGAGGAAAAGGAACATTCTGGATGGGTTGTACGAACTCAGTGCCATGAGAGTCAAAGAGCTCCCAAGAGTGGGAGCAGCATCCCATCCCCATAATTGGCACCCAGCTTTCACCAGGAACCAGGTGGCCCTGCACAAGTGTTAAGTCACTTGAAGATGGATTTGGTCTCACCCTTCTGTCTCCTCATTTGAAGTTCTTTCCTCCTTCCTTAGATAGCTACCCCCATTCCTCTCATTGGTCTGTTTGTTTAGGTTCTCAAAACACTAAGTTTCTTCTTCCTCCAGGGCCCCCAGAAGACCTGGTATTTTTAAGACCTGGTATCTTAAAGTTAGAGTGTGGGCAGTGGGACGTTACCTCCCTGGAGACTTGACAATCACTAGGAACAATCACATTTGGCTTGCCACTTGAGGGCCAGTTCCGTTTGCTTTCTCCTTTGCAGCCCTCAGGTCCTGACAACTCTGCCCCAGTCCACTCTAATAAGAACAGTCTGGAACTTTACAATCCAGGACACTTTCCCATACCCCACTCCACTGTGGTTTGGCACTGGAGGAGCAGAGGAGTAGTGGTGGGGGTCCCCCTATGCTGACTCCCCACTTCCTCCCTTTCCCCAGTCCCTACCCCAGCCCCTTTCCCAGCCACAGGAGGCAGAGCTCCCCAAGCCAGACTCCTCCTACGACTACCAGGAGGAGGTGGATATTGGTGAGGACAAAGGCTGCCCAGGGCCCCCCAAGTCGATGTCCCCAAAGGCTGGACATGCCACCAAGGGCCAGGCAGGTGATGGACCAGAACCCACAGAGCTGCCCCAGGTCCCAGGGACAGAGCGCAAGGCAATGGAGCTGGAGAAGGTGCGCATGGAGTTTGAGCTCACGCGGCTCAAGTACCTGCATGAGGAGAATGAGCGGCAGCGGCAGCATGAGGAGGTCATGGAACAGCTGCAGCAGCAGGCGACACCCCGCCCGGTACGTAGGGAGGTGGTCACAGGCCAGGGGCCAGAGCTGGCACCAGGGGCAAGGGGACACAGAAGCCATCCCACAGTGCCAGAGCCTACCTTCCCTGCTTGGCTATGCATCCTGCCCTGCAGATCCGGGGTCTAGGCTGGGAGGAGTGAGCCTCCCTGAGGCTAGTCCCAACCCCTCCTGCCTTGGGTCACTCCCTGAGATGGCTTTGCTGGAGCTTTCAGGTTAAGCTGAGGATCAACTCACTAAGGCTAGGAGTCTCCACTCAGAACCACATTGTCTACTCAACAGCCCTTTTGATAGCCTAAGGGGCAAGTCTCCAACCCTTTCCCACTCTCAAGTCCTCTTTAGAGACTTGACCTAGCATCTCCGCTACAGTCCAGCCAGGGGACATTCGTAGCCCCATTACCTCTCTGGACTGTGATTGCTGTTGTCTAGTGCCACCTTGTAGACAGCTGAAACAGCCATCTTTTCACAAGAAATGTACACTCAACCCTCATCTGTACTAAATGGTGATAAGAATGTCCACTCGAGATGAAATGAGATGTAAAGCGCTTGGCACAGCAGCTACACCAGCATAAGCACTCGATAATGAAAGACGCTGCTGCTTACAGCACCATTTCCTGGGCTTTAAAGTCAGGCCTGTGTTAAAAATCTTGCCTCTACAATGTGTAACTTACTTAACATTGGGCAAGTTGCTGGTCCTCTTTGAGACTTGGTTTGCTCATCCCTAAGGTGGTACCTGCCTCATAGGATTAGAGGAGAGAATGCACTGAGGCAATTTGCAATGAGCCAGTGCATTAGGTAAGCACTCAATAAATGCTATTACCATTTTTATGTACTCATGCAATTCACTTCTTGACCCAAATGCAACAACTTACATTCATCACTTTTCAATGTTATTGGGATATAATGTATCAGCTATGCTTCACAGCTCTGAGTCATCCTCAATTCTGAGAAGTTTGCCTTCTGTCTTTCTCCAAGTCTCTGCTATAATTGTTGAGGAGGATGTGACCTAAAGTAAATACCACCAAAAGATCTCACTACAGGTTAGCAATGTTTCATTAATCAACACCCCGGAGTTGCATCTTATCCGGCTCACATTTCTCCAGCTTGGCCAAACAACTGTCCTGAGACACACTGTCAAACGGCTTCCCAGAATTAAGATATTATGTTACCTTCAGCATTTCTCCAATAGACTGGTCAATTTAAAAAAGAAGATAGATTTGATTTTACATAATTTGTTCTCAATGAGCATATGCTGACTTCTTAATAATTTTTTTCTTTCACAAAATACCTGCTTAATTATATATTAAATTATGTCACTGAACCAAGTCAGGCTTATTAAACCAGGACTTTCAATCACCATCTTTTTTTCCCTCTTTTTGAAAATCTGGAAAATGTTTACCCATCTTCTAAGATTCTGGCACATTTCCTGATATTTTTTAAATTTTGCAAGTTCCATTTCCAAGCTTGTGGGCTTTCTCAGTATCCTGGGATAAAATCTGTCACAAATTTGAGCCTGAAACTGTTGAAAGCAGGTAGGGTGTTGTACTACGCCTTTGGTCTACGTCTCCTAACCCTCTTCATTCTTCCTTTTTTGTTTGAAAATCTTTTTCCTTGCTAGATGAGTTAGGAACGCTTGGCATGAAATTCTATCCATTCTCTGTGTTATGCTCAAAAGATAGGCCATTGAAAGTGCTTTGAAAAGTCTACAGGGTTTCACAAATGCATGTTTTGTTATCAAAAATCACAGTCATACCCCCCCCACACCGCCACACACACACCCTCCCATGAGCATTTCAGTCTGAAAACACATGCAGGCTGCAGAGAGGGGCCGAGGCCACCAGTCCAGGGCAGGAGTCTGCAGAGCACAGCCACTTGCAGGAGAATGCTGGGTTTCTTCCCTGCTCTCCAACCTTCCCATTCGCCTTTGAGGCTACACCACTAAACCCACCCTCTACCTTTCTTGGCCTTAGTCACCCTCACATGTCATATAGCTGATTCAACAGCTGTTGTGTCCAAACCCTCAATCTTTGATGGCATTTTCCAAAAGTGCTTCACTTGTGAGAAAGCAGGGAGCTGAGCTGACTTTGGAGTACCCCCTCTTTTCTTTCTCTGGGAGGTTGGGAGGGAAGCTGGATGAATGGATAGATTTCATTAAACTAAAAATACCTCTTTGTGTTTCTTGCTAGTTTAGGGCATCTTAGTCCTTGCCATCTGGCTGTTTTTAAAAATATGGCATGATTTTAAAAATATTTTAAAGAATGAACCATGGCTGATGCCTTAACTGCAGATCAAAATAGTTAGATCAGCTTTGCTTTACTTATACGTTGATGCTATCTACAGTTAAGACAGCACCTGTCATATATCAGATATGCAGATTCCAGAAAAGAGCAACTTACAGGCAAAAATCAATCAATCATTCAAGCTGCTTGCCCCAAGCCCAGTGCTCTGTGGTCTTGGGGAGGCCCTATCACTTATCTCAGCCCTTGCCCCCAGGAGAGACAAAACCCTGGGCTAAGAAACATGGACTGAACCACGTGATGTGTGCCAGGACTCAGGGAGTCAAAAAACAGTGGGTAGGAATCCCAAGGGATGCCGTCTCATTGTGCCACGGTCTAGAAATCTAGGCTGAGTGTCAGATCTCCAGAGAACACTCCCAAAACACAGAGTCCAGATCTGGGGATCTTGAAGTCAGAGAGAAATTGCTCCCACATGCACAGCAATGGGCAATGTGGGATGTGAAGAGAAAGGAAGGATTGGCCTGGGGCCCCAGCCAGGAGGGACGAGGCAGGCTCAAGAAGTGAAAATTAATGAGTTCCCTCTATGTGCCTTACCAGGAATTGTCTCATTTATTCTCTCCCTCCTCTTCCTTGTGATTTTGGGGAAGAGAGCGCTGCTACCCTTTCCTTAGGTGAGGATGATAACCTGCCCGAAGTCACATTCAGGAAGTGGTGCCAGCTCCACTCTCTTCTTTCCTCCACAGTTCTCCGGAGGCCTCCAGGACCTACTGCTCCCCCAGAACCAGTTTGCCATGTTCCTGTATTGCTTCATCTTTATCCACATAATCTACGTCACCAAGGAGATGGTCTTCTTTCTCTTCTCCAAGCACTACCTGTTCTGCATCGCGGCCATTTTGCTGTGTTTGATTAAAACTTTGTGGTCCTACTTCCAAGTGCCTTTGCTCTCTCCATCACTGGGGACCCGCATGCTTGGGTGCTATTAGAATGTAAGTCAGTAAAAGCCAGGCACGGTGGTACATGCCTGTAGTCCCAGGAACTCTGGAGGCTGAGGCAGGAGGATTGCAAGTTCAAAGCCAGCCTCAGCAATTTAGTATGGCCCTGAGTAACTTAGCCAGAACTGTCTCAAATTAAAAAAATAAAAAGGGCTGGGGGTGTGACTCAGTGGTTAAGTGACCTGGGTTCAATCCCTAGTACTGAAAAATAAAAACAGCAACAAAAAGAATCCAAGTTAGCCTCCAGCCTCCCTGGCTCCTCCTCTTACGCTGTGTCTCCCTGCTCTTAGGTCAGGCTCAGCTGTCAGCCTTGGCACCTGAGTGTGGAGAAACATGTTCACTCTCCTGGCACTGAGCCTGGTTCTCACTGTGGATAACCACATTTTACCCAGCGGGATTTCAGAAGGTAGCAGGTTAGGGGAGGCATCTCTGGGGAGGAAAGGCTTAGAAAGTCTTTTCAGAATCATAGAATCACACCATGCTCCAGTTGGTTCCTTCACATCTACCCACATTCATAATTCTCTGAAGTGTGAGGAACCTTAGTAGGTTTGAGGATAGCTCCCTCTGCCCTCCAGCAAAGATGTCCACATCTCAATCCCTAGAATTGTGAACTTGTTACCTTACACAGCAAGCAACTTTGAGATGTGATTAAATTAAGGGCATTGAAATAGGAGGAGGATCCTGGATTTTCCAGACGGACACAGCGCAGTAGCTGTCCTTATAAAAGGGAGGCAGGGAGGGTGAGGAGGGAAGTGACCACAGAAGCAGAGGAAGGTGTGCAATTTCTAGAGACTGGAAAAAAGCAGAATATGGATTCTCTCCCAGAGCCTCCAGAGTAAACCAGCCCCACCAACCCACTTCTGACCTGCAGAACTATGAGAGAATAAATCCATATTATTTTAAGCCACCAAGTGTGCAGTCTGTTACAGCAACAATAAGAAACTTCTACAGGAGCCAAGATTTCCAAGCTCTTTCCAGCTTTGCAAACATGTCAGGATGATGTCAGCAGGCCCCTGGCCAGGTCCCCTTAGCTCTAGGCCTGGAGCAGAGCGCATGCAGTCAGCCATACAGGTCCAGAGCTTGATTTTAGACAACATCTGATTGCAAAGGATGGGCCTCTCAGAACCTGGGGGAAGGGGTGTCCTTATCAAAAGCAGCCCTGCATCTGAATGGTAAGGCAAGTGGCAGAATAGGGGCACACTCCTGGGGACATAAAGGAGGGGGGAATTAAGCACTTGAGGGGGCCCAGAGGAAGACATCAATAATATTCTAGTGGAAAAATGGGAGAGAAAAAAACCCGACATAAACAACCCAAGGTGCCCCCATACCTCTCTACATATGGCCGCCTACCAGCCCAAGCACAGACTCACGAAAATGCAGAGATGCTAACCCAGAAACATACTTTAACTTACAAACCCACAGATGCTCACAGAGATGCTTACACCCGCCCCAGATAAACAGGCAGCAGTGACCCAAAGGACCACTGTGAACACTAGAGGACTCAGGAGGAGGCCCGACATGAAGGTGTCCAACGCAGGCACTAGGAACAAAAGGAGCTCAACTCCCGCCTGCTGGCTCCGTCCCCCTACAACTCGCACCTGTCAGCTGCTGGGCACAGGGGTCTTTGTGTGGCGAGAATGCATCGAAGGGAAGGAGTTAGGTCACAGCCCTGCACTCAAGGAAGTCATGTTGACCCTCTCCTTCCCTGGCACGGTTCAGCCTTAAAAGGGATGAAAGAAGTTTCTGTCTAGTTGGGCTCCGAGTGAGGGAGGCTCAGTGAAAAAAAAGAAGCCTGCCTTCACGCTGCACTGCCGCTACCCATCAGCAACCACTGTGACCACTTCTCATTTGCCACCAATTCAACACACCCACAGCAGTGGATCGCTATGACAGGTAAAACTATCACCTCTCACTAAATGCTCTGTGAGAAGTGATCCCATAGCAAAAAGTGCTAGCAATCACCTAATTTGATCCTTTCTGGAGTGGGACTGAGGTAAGAGAAAAAGGAAATCACTATAGCAAAAAGTTAACAAAAACAAAAACAACCCTGGGTGCTATAAGCCCGTTTAGTCAATCCCCTTGTTGCCAAGTATCAATGGATTTAAAAACTGTCATTTTCCTTAAAAATCTTCAGAGCAAGATTTAGTTAACTCCCCTGAGTAATTAAGTTAGCATGGCATTTCACATGCATAGCACAGACATGAATTCGCTCACCCCTTCTATCCCTCCTTCTATCTGCCCCCTAAGAAAATGAGAACAATTCTTGGTCACCCCTGGAAATTAGTTCAGGTTTTCTCGCTGAAATGCAAAGCAAGAAAATAAGAAAGGGAGATAGCTGCAGAGGACAGGAAAAAAGGCACAGCTGAACAGTTACCAGCCAGGACAAGCCAACACTCAAGCTCCCCCTGGGCACCACTAATGCACCAGGCACTCCCATGATGCTTATGGAGGCTATCTTTGACAAAATTCTGAGAAAGAGAAGTGTATATTATCACCATTTTATAGATGAGGATGCTGAGGTTCAGAGAGTCTTACTCCAAAGCACATATTCGTTCCATGTTTCTAAGCTCCTACTTTGAAGGATCTCCCAACCTTGCTGGGGATGTGGGTTTAACACATATGAAAACATGAAACGTCTGTTAGCATATAAACCTTAGTTATGAAGGAGGTCAAAGTAGGAGAGTTCCCTGGAGCCCAGGGTGACAGGGGAGGCCTTCTCGTAAGAATAGCCCGCAATGGGCTGGAGCAGTGGTTCAGCAGTTACGGTGTTCGCCTGGCATGCGTGAGTACGTGAGTTTGAACCCCAGCACCATGTACGCAAGGAAGCTTCAGAGCAATAAAAGCCACATGAAAAACTAAATTTAAAAAATTGATTCTCGGGGCCTGGAGTGGTGGCTCAGCGGTTATGGCACTGGCCTGGTGTGCATGAGTACACGAGTTCAAACCCCAGCACCACGTACAAAATGAAGTCTCAGAACAATGAAGGCCACATGAAAACTAAAAATTGTTTCTCTCTTTGTCTCTCTCTCATTGTCCTGCTCTCTTTCAAAAAAAAAAAAAAATGATACTTTCTCTCTCTGTCCCACTCTTAAAAAAAAAAAAAAAACAAAAAAAAAATAAAAACCCACAGCCTGCAATGGTGGCAAACCTGGAACAGGTGGGAATGAAGAGACAGAACTCAGGATGCAGGTGCATTGCCTTTACTCAGAAGAGAAGGCTCACCCTTGCTTTAGCGAATGGTGTAAAGGGTAATAGGCTTGGAAGATTGGTTTGGGGCCTGGTTTTACAGATTCTCAAATGTTGGTCTGGGTAATATTCCCTTGAGCAACAGGGAATCACTGAAGATTTTAGAATGAAATAGTGACCTAAGGCAGGGGGTAGGGGAATAAAAGCCTCCTTTTCCTGGTAACTTCTGAGGACCATGTTCTTGTCTTTTCAGTTGAGAAACATTCTTTTTGTGGTCCTGAGTTTGAGGATTACATTTGACTGTAAAAGAAACCCAATCACAGTTGCTTAACTAAATAAAGGTTCATAGGGGTTTTGTTTGTTTTTTTAAAGGGAGAAGGACAGTGTGAGAGAGAGAGAGAGACAGAAGCAACATTTTGAGTTTTTCACAAGGCTTTCATTGCCCATACACACTCAGTTGTGTACGTGGGTACTGGGGTTTGAACCTGTGTACTTGCACATGTGGGGCAAGCGCCGTAGCCACAGAGCCACCACTCCAGTCCCCCCGTTTTTTTTTTTTTTTGTTTGTTTGTTTTTGTTTTGTTTTTTTAACATACCTAGAAGTTCCAGGAGGTCAGTCCATGGCTGGAGGAGCGGCTCTGGGAATTCACAGGGGACTCAGGCTGCTCCTTGCTCTGCCATCTTAGCACAGGGCTTTTGGACTCATCCTATGGCGTTCAGCCTCATCATCTCAGGATGACTAGCAGAGCTCGAGGTACAAAGTTCCCAACTCCAGCTCAGAAGGAAAGGCTTTTAAAGGCTTTCCAAGAAGCCCCACCCAGAGACTTCTGCTTACATCGCTCATTGGTCAGACTGGGTCATGTGACCACTCATAGCCACATAGCGTCTAAGATGGTGTTTTGTCTGGGCACTGTTGCATATTTGAATAAAATTAGGATTCTCATAGTATGGGGTGGGGGAGATATTAAATGAGCAATTAACCGTGTCCACCATCTCGCCCCGACTCCTGGAGCTGCAGAGCCCCGTCCTCTGTAGGGGTGAACCAGCGGGTGGAGCACTGCAGCCGGTCAGGGCCTGGCCCGCTGCGGCTCTGCCTTAGCAGGAGCACCACAGGCCACAACCGCATACCACAGCGGCAAGGTCATGGTTTTCCCTGGACACACGCCTGGAGCCGCTCTGCCTGCATCCCTCCTGACCTCTGCCCGAGGCCTCATGACCTCCACCATCAGGGCAGGGGCTTTGTCTGGGGACTTAGAAAGGTACTCTTCTCTGCTCTGAGTGCCCTCAGAGGTGCAGCAAGAGGAGGCAGTTGATGTGTAAAGTTCTTCCCGCTCCTGCTGCCAGAGCCCACAGAACACAGTCAGAGCCAGTCAGTGGATCTGCTCAGTCCCCACCAGGACACCCATGTGCTAAAGACTGGAACACATGGCACTCATTACTGAGGGCACTCAGCTTTAGCCCATATAATGAAGCACCAATAGTAAGATTTCAGGCAGGCATAGGAAGCCCAAGGTGGTGAGTCTTGCTTGTATCCACAAGGAATCTCAAGGCCAGGGACAGGTTAGAGTCAGGAGACAGCTGGTACCTGTAGGAGGATGGGGGAGCAGACTTGTTTCCAAAGGGCCCTTCCCTGCCATGTCTGTTTCTGATCCCAGTTTAGCAGGTGACTCAGGTAAGCTTTCTAGGCTTCCTTCATTGGGAGTGACCTGTAAATTATTTAGATCCAAACTCAGTACAAAAAAAATAAGGACCAAAGCCTCGTGTTTGATTTAATTAACGTAAGATGGTGTTCAGAATTGATTTGCTAGCCTTAAAAATGCCCCAGTTCTTGGGCTGGAGCAGTGGTCCAGTGGCAGAGCACTTGCCTGGCATGTGCAAGGACCCAGCTTTGAGCCCCAGCATCGTATACACAACTAAGTGGAGGGATGAAACCAGATGAAAAAAATAAAAATTGACTCTTTTCTATCTTTTTTTTTTCTAAGTGCCCCAGTTGATTCTAATGTGCAACCAGAGTTGAAAAGTTAAATTATTGCTCCTCAACATGGGGTCTGTGAATGGGAGGCCTCTTAAGAATGCAAGGTCCCAGGCCCCACCCCAGGCCCACTGAATTAGATGCATTATCACAATAGCCCTGGCAATTCACCAGCACGGCCCATCTGGGAAAGCTACTCCAGGTGATGAGACTTAATTCGGCCAGCTCTCTGTTTGAGGACACTGCTCTGGCCTTAATGGTCTTTTGAGGGGGCAAGGGGTCAAGACAAAAAGGAGAGGGGGAGAGTAACTGTGTATGGTACCTTAGAGGTTCTGTGAGAGTCTCATCAGCACCTGGTGCCAGCAAGGGATGGCAGGAGCTTGCTGTGTGTCAGCAGGAAGCTGAGGCTGGAAGCAGCTCACCTGCCCCTCTTCACTCTGCACTCATTCACTTCTTGCCCTGGGCTTCCAAGGGACCCAATGATTTCATCTGGCACCCCAGGAATCACCGTGAAGCTCTGGAACCCCTCCAGGCCTGTGCCTGCCACTTTCCCGTTTTTGATCTGGCTCCTGTGTGGCTTAAGGGAAATCTTGCTAATATATGTTCATTCATTATTTAAAGGTCACCACTGTTCCTTCAGGAAGGATAAGCATGATTAAAAGACGGGATTTTTCCACAGGGCACAGCAGAAAACCTAGGGCTCACATTTTTAAGCAGTTTTGGCCAAGCCTTGTTGCATAATTTAAAGACTGTGACTTATTTAGATTTAATTAGCCAAAGGAACAGCGGCTGTAGGTTCATTAGTCAGTATTTATTAAGCACCCTCAGAGGCTTTGTGGGTTCCAAGACTGAAAGGAGGACAGGTTTTGGACTTCCCAGTCCCTTCTCTGAAGTAAGAGGGGACCACAGATGGTGTCAGAGGTAGGCAATCTTGTTCCTCAGAGGGTAGCCCAGGTTCACTGGGCAAATCCCCATCAAAGACCCTCAGTGGGAGATGCCAGCCCCTCCCAAAGATATTGAGACCATCAGAGTAGAGGCGGGTTATCCAGAGGCCAGGGATTGGCAGGAGATGAGCTGGGAAGAAAAATGACTGGCCACCTGAATTTCAAAAACTGGGAGAGGTGGGAAGACGAGCTCCAGAACTTGTGGGGCTCAGTGCAAGAAGATAATGTAGGGCCCCATGTTCAAAACCTATGAAGAATTCCCAGACCAGCCAGGCATGGTGCTGTAATCCCAGTAATCCCAGCAGCTCCTCAGGAGGCTGCAGCAGGAGGATCGCAGGCTCAAGGCCAGCCTCAGAAACTTTTAGTGATGTCTCAAAATAAAAATAAATAAATAAATAGGACCGGAAATGTAGCTCTTGGGGTAGAGTGCCCCTAGGCTTCAATTCCCAGTATCCGTCCCCACCACACAAAACCAGAATTCTGACAGTAACAGAGCATGGAACCAAACCTCTAGAGGGCCCTGTGCGCTGTGCTGTTAGCACCCTCTTGCTGTAAGCCCTGGGAGTAGACAAAGGAGACCGTGAGATGGGGACTCTCAAATCCCACTCTGAATCTGACCTTGGCCCCTACTCCATCAATAGGAGGGAAAGAGCAGGCTCTGAGCATTTTTGAGGGAGGTGAGGACCACTGGAGTGAACCTCGGAGTAGAGGACACTGAGTCGGTGGCCTGGGGCATGGGGCAAAGCCCCCTCCAGGCCAAGCAGCCCCTCCTACACTTCCCAGATCTGGAAGCAGAGTCTGGCTAGGAAGGAGGCACCTCTTGTCGAGTGGGTCACACACATTCTCAGTGACCTACCTCCCAGCTGTTAATCACAGGGCTAAAGAAGCCTGGAAGTCTCCACTTGGTGGCATTTCCTCTTCCTCCTGGCTTCTTCCCCCAGACCCATTCTGCTGACTATTTTTCTCAGGGTTAGAAAATCCTAAAATAGGAGAAAGCCACACTTTTTACCCTCTCAAGCCTCTTGTATCAAATGACACAGTCATTTTGACTCAAACTTTTCATCAAAGGGGCCTTTGTAAGATCCTGGGGCAGAAAGCAGGACTTGGAAGACAGCCACCAGGAAGCAGCCCAGAAAGTGCTGAGCAAGGGGACCCTGGGTGGAGGAGGTGAAATGGGCAAGGTTTCAGGAGCTTCCTCAACCCCAGAAGTGCCAGTGCCAGATATATTCCCCTCCACAGGCAGCTCTTCTCTGAGCATCTTGGTCTGGCTTTGGGCCCTGGAGCTACCCAGAGCATCTTAAAGTGTGGCTTCACAGTCTACCCCATTGCTGGAAGCCACCATGTTCACAGGGGCTTCACCAGTGCTTAAGTGCAGAGAGAATGTGACAATGCGAGAAAGGCCCTGTGAGCTCTAGTATTGTGTGCAGGTGTCTTGAAAAGCGAGAAGGGCACTCCTCTCAACCAAATACTGCGTCCTGACCAGTGCACTGGATTGTATCTGTCTCATTTGCAGCCACCCTGGGAAGCAGCACTGCTACCACTCCTAGAGTATTAGTATGCTCCAGCTGCTATAACAAATACCATAGACTAAGTGGATATTTTCACAATTCTGGAGGCTGGAAGTCAACAATAAGATGCCTGCAAGGTTGGTTTCCTCTGAGTCCTCTCTCCTTGGCTTGCAGGTAGCCACCACCTCTCTGTGTTCCTACATGGTCTTTGTTCTGTGCATGCAACCCTGGTGTCTCTGTGTGCAGATTCCCTCTTCTAAAAGAACACTCATCAGACTGGATTGAAGCCTCGTTTCAATCACTTCTTTAAAGGCCCTGTCTCCAATTAAAGTCATGTTCTGTGGCAGTGGGGACTAAGGATTCAACATTTGAATTTGGGGAAACACAAGTTAACCCATAACACCCACAGTGCAGATGAGAAACAGACTCAGAGATGGTTGAGCTTATGTCCGATGTGTTGGGAACATGAGGTTCAGCTGGTTTGTAAGAGAATTGGTGGTAAACAACTCTAAGGGGTTCAGCTGGCTTGTAATTAGCAAATTGCCTGACCGCATGACTAAGCTATTCGGCCACTCATTTGTTACAATTGGAGAAAGGTGTTTGCATTGTACCCTATTGGCTGTTGTAATGGATAAATAGAGTAGCAGCTAGT
>PVKS010008027.1:0-70197 GCA_004027875.1 Aplodontia rufa
TCACCACAAACATGTGACTAATGTGTTACTCTACAACGATACAACAGCTGCAACAATCACTGGGCAACAGGAATTTTCCAGCTCCATCATAATCTTGGGAGGCCCACCACTGTGTATGTGGTCTGTAATTGACCTAAACATCATTATGTGGTGCATGACTGGATGCAGGGGTGGGATTGCTGGGTCACATGGTAAGCGTGTGTTTAACTTTACAAGAAACTGATAAAACATTTTTCCAAGTGTCTGTACCATATTATATTCCCACCAGTGAACTGTGAGTCCCAGTTCCTCAGCATCCTCATCAGCACTTAGTTTTGTCAGTGACCCCCACCATCACGTACTGGGGTGAACCAGAGGTGCTCTGTCATGTAGCTACATCCCCAGCCCTTTTTATTTTTTATTTTGAGACAGGGTCTTGCTATGTTGCCCAGGTGGTCTTGAACTCCTGAACTCAACTGATCCTCCTGCCTCAGCCTCCTGAATAGCTGGGACTATGGCACTCACCACCACACCCTGTATTTCTTATTACTGATACTCTAATGGACATGTAGAAGTATCTCGTCATTGTATTTGTATTACTTTGTATTACTTTGATGGTCCATGATAGTGAATGTCTTTTCATTGCCATCCTTCTATTCTCTTTGGTAAAGTGTCCATATAAGACCTTTACCCATTCTTTAATTGGACAATTATTTTCATGTGTTGAGTTTTGAGTATTCTGCATATATTCTGCATACAAGTTCTTTCTCACATATGTGGTTTGCAAATATTTTTTCCCAGTCTGTAGCTTTTCTCTTCAATCTCTTGACAGTATCTTTCTTTGGCAAGCAAACGTTTTAAATTTTAACAAAGTTTGATTTACCAATTTTATCTTTCATGCATCACACTTTTGTTATCACTTATAAAACTCATCGCCCAATCCTAGGTCATGAAGATTTTCACATATGCTGACTTCTAACAGTTTTATAGCTTTACATTTTACATTTCAATCTATGATCTGTTTTGGGTTGATCCTTGTTGTTGTTATCATTTTGCTCCTGGATGATCAGTTATTCCACCACCATTTGTTGAGAAGACCGTTCTCTCCCTGTTTAGTTGCCTTTGTACCTTTGTGCATATTGATCATATTTATGTGCATCAGATTCTCAACATTCTGTTCTGTTTATTGACCTATGTTTCTATCTCTTTGCCAATATCATACTGTCTTGACGCATTGTAGTTTCATGCTAAGGTTCAGAATTGGGCAGCGTGATTCCTCCAAATTATTCTTATTTTTTCAAAATCATTTTAGCTATTTTAGTTCCTTTGTCCTTCCACAACATTTTGGAATCCATTTTATAGTCTGTGCCAGGATTTTGATTGGTATTGTATTAAATCCACAGTTCACTTTTGGAAAACTAACATCTTTACTATATAAAGTCTTCAATCCATGAATATGGTATATCTTTCCATTTGTTTGGGGCATTATTGATTTCTTGCAACAACATTTTGTAGTTTTCCACATACAGATCCTCTACCTCAGGCTCACCTCCTCTGCTACACTATCAGACCCATGAGGCAAGGACTATGTCCGTGTTGCACCCCACTGCATTCACACTGAGCTCCCAGAGGACCCACCTAGCATGAAGTAGGCCCTCATAGCTACCTCTGAAAGAATGACAGCATTTCTTCATTTGTTACCACATTTAGTCTACCTACAATCCCTGCCCAGTGGAGGTTATTCTCCTTATTTCATGGAGGAGAAAATCAAGGAGGAATAAAAAGCAGTATTCTAAAAAGTGGTCCCCAAGATTCCTGGTCCTGATATACATACCCCATAAATCCTCTCCCTCTGAGTGTGCTCAGGACTCATGAATACAATGAGATATCACTTCTGTGGTTAGTTCACATTATACAACAAAAGCAAAGTATTTTGCATTTGTAATTAAGGTCCATAATCAGTCAACTCTGTGTTAATGATAAGGGAGATTTCCCTGGGTGAACCTGACCTAATTAGATTCACCTTTTAAAAGAGAAGCCAAGGATTCAAAGCAGCAGAGATATTCTCTTGACCTTGAAGATACAAACTACCATGCCATGGAGAGGGTCACATAGCAGAAAACAACAGTGACCTCTAGGAGCTGAGGCCGTTAGTTCCACAACTGCAAAGAACTTGGGAATAGATCCCAAGCCTCAAAGGAGATCACAGCCACCAATACTTTGGTTTAAGCCTGGTGCGACCCTGAACAGAGAACTCAGCCTTCTGACCCACAGAAACTTAGATAAATGAGTGTGACTTTAAATTGCTATATTTAGTGGCTGGAGCAATAGCTCAGCAGTATGGCACTTGCCTGGCATGCCCAAAGACATAGGTTCAAACCCCAGCACCATGTACACAACAAAGTGTGGAAGCAAAAAAGCCACATGACAAACTAAATAAGATTGATCCTCTCTCTCTCTCTCTCTCTCTCATTTCTATCTCTATCTCTCACTGTTCCTCTCTTTTAAAAAAAGTTGCTATATTTATAGTACTCTCAGTCCTCATTATCCATGACTTCCACATCCTCAGATCCAACTAACTCTTGGTCAAAAATATCTTGGGAAAAAAGTTATGTCTGTACTGAACGTATTCATTATTGTCAGCATTCCTTAAACAATGTAGTATAACGACTATTTACATTGCATTTACATTCTATTAGGTATTACAAGTAATCCAGATGATCTAAAATACATGGTGGATGTGTGTGTAGGATATAAGCAAATACTATGTCATTTTTATATAAGGGACTTGAGTATCCACAGATTTTTGAGGGGTCCAGGAACCAATCCCCCACAGATCCCAAAGGACAACTTTAATTTGTTATGCAGAAATAGGAAACTACTATGGGGCTGTGGGACCCACAGAATCTCAGGCTGCCAAGTTCTTTCTCTCCACCACTCACGCATCATGTATTTTCTGTTGCCTTCTTCTTGGGATGAGCATGAGGGCCTTCCCAGTTAATCCTTTTGTCTTGTTTTATTTTTCTGTTTGGATCTCAGGCTTAGAGAATCCTTGGTCCATGGCAATCTTGTTAATATTTCACACAAAGCTCCACTTTTATTTACCTTGTTTAATTGGTTTTACAAACACAACAAGGATCCATAAACTCACCACCTCGAACAATAGCTAGTCCTCAACAATAACCCACTTCTAACCCCTACCTCCATCCTGCCCTTATCCATCTGTGCAACTGTCAACTTGTGTTCATTGTCCCCTTGCTTAACGCTTTGTGAAGTTTAATTGCATCCATATGGATTCCATAAAATCACATTTTAAAAATGTTAATGGCAAGAGAACTCTTGGGACTTCTTCATCTCAATTTTGTGTTGCCAAGATCTGTCCGTATTGCTGTAGGTTATGCTAGGTCATTTGCTGTGACTGCTGTCTAACATTTAGCCATGCAACCACATAGCCACAGCTCATTCATCCCCTCTGTTGTTGATGGGCATTTGGGCGGGTTCCAGGTTTTTCTATTGAGAACAATGCTGCTCTGAACATTCTCATGCAGGTCTCCTTGTTCAGTAGTTTAAATCTCAGAGTCAAATTCTGCCTAAATAAACCAAAGGGGAAGGATTATGTGTCTGTTATAGAAGACATGGGAGACTAAGGAAAGGTCTGGCTAGGGGTTCACCTTTGATTCTTCACCCTAAATTGCTGTCCCCAACAGGTCCATTCAAATGCCTTCAGCCCTAGACACACAAGGGTGAGCAACCCGCCTGCTCCCTAGTTTCAACATCCAGAGTTGCTCTGAGGAAGCGTGCCAGCTGCAGGGGCCACTCACTCAGGGCTGTGGGAAGGACTGGCCCTGAAGACCTCTCTCTGTGCACTTGGAATGTGCTGTCCCAGAAATCCCCAGACCTAGACCACAGCAAGGCATGCAACGACAGCAAGTGTGGCAACAGACTGGCAAAGTGGGAAGTGAAAGACAGTCCCAGGCTAGCCCTGCCCTGCTGGGCCTCATGGGGGACCCTGGTTGAGTCACCAACCTCTTTTGGACCAAAGTGTTCTCAGAGATCCCCGGGGAGCTGCAAACCTAGTGAGATAAGAGGTTTGACATCGGGTTACAGGGAAAGTGTATGAGAGGGTGGAGAGGACTGGGGACAACCAAGATGAGCCCTGCCCAGGAATGAATGAGCAGTTGCTCATTCCAGGGCCCCTAAATTGCATTATCACCATCAAATCAGAGGGGAGTACAGTCCAGAGGGGGTCTGTACTCCTATCTCGTGTCCCCCACGAATCCTTTCAATAGCAGCTGATCTTAGTCCCCTGAGTAGGGTGGGGATGAGAGTCCCTGCTTCAAGACAAGGGAGCCCAGGAATTAAGGGCACAGTCTTTGCAGACAATTGAGTCAAATTCTCTGTTCCCAGCCAGGCATGGTGCTGCACACCTATAATCCCAGCAGCTCAGGAAGCTGAAGCAGGATCACAAGTTCAGAGCCAGTCTCAGCAACTTAGCAAGGCATTGAGCAACTTAGTGAGACCCTATCTCAAAATAAAAAATAAAAAGGGCTGGGGATGTGATTCAGTGATTGAATGCCCCCAGGTTCAATCCCCAGGGCCAAAAAATAAAAAAATAAAATCCCTGTTCTTCCCCTTGCCAGCTATGTGACAAGACAGCTTGCTAAAGGTCTTATGTCCTGTGTCCTCATCCATAAAATAAGGACGACACAATGCCCCATGATGTGGTGATTAACAACACACTCTAGACTTGAAACTTGGCTCTGCCTATTACTAACTATATGAACTTGGACAAGTTTCTCAATCTTTCTGTGCTTCAGTTTCCTTGACTGTAAAATAGGTTTGAAAATACTGCCCACCTTGCAGGGTTGTTGTGAGGATTGAATGAAGTGATGTTTGTAAAGTACTCAGAACAACGGCACATGATAAGTGCCCATCAGAGTGAGGGTTGGCATCTTCATTCATTTGTTCAATTAGCTTTGGAGAAAGGGCAAGGGAGGAGTCTGCTATGTACCAGAAACTGTGTCTAAAACTTTGGGGGAAATCAGAAAAGAAAGATAACCCCAGACAGACACCCAAGTCATCACCTGCTAGGATGAAAACGCATGTGCCTAATGACTATGTCACAGGACACAGGCACCACAGGAGGAGGCATAGGAGTGTTTGGGGCCATCTGCATGCTGCCCCCTGTGGGGGGAAATCAGAGCAGCTTTAGGAGGGAAGTGGCATTTATGGGACTGGGCCTTTAGGGGGAGTGGGAGCTGATTCAGAGGATGTGATGGGCAGCAGGCACACTATCCAAAAAGCATGAGGAAGGGTGTGAGGGCACAGTTAGCCTGACACTGTTCAGAAAAGCACCCAAGCCTCAGAGAGGGAGAACCACATGCCTGGAGTCAGGCAAAGGCTAGGTAGACCTTGGGACACCAGGCTGGGGCCCTTTGAACACCCCACCACAAATAAACATTCCAGCACCCTGCCTAGCATCTGCTGCTGTGCCATGAGTCATCTCATGATGCTAACACAGCCATTTCATTCATGGCCTCTAGGGTACCTGTAGATTAGGAGCCAGGAGGGGCTCAGCTGGGTGGCTCTCCTGCTGTTTCAGCCAGATAATGGCTAAGGCAGGGGCAGCAGGGACTGTCCAGGTGTTGTTCTCCTGCGTGGCCTCTCAGCATCTCTTCACACAGGCTGGTCTGGGCTTTCTCACACAGAGAACAGCAGCACTGGAGCTTGAGAGGGAGCACAGCTGCAAGGGGTGTTTCGTCGTCTTTTCTGGTCTAGGCTTGAGAGTCATTAAGTGCCTCTTCCTCTGCATTCTACTGGTTATAAGCAAGTCACAAAGCCACCCAGAGTCAAGGTGAAGGGAATCCAACTCCACTGAAGGCCAGGGATATAATGAGGTTCTAGGAGAACATATGGAAAAGGAGATTTTTGTCATGGCCAATGTGGGAAAACCATATCTGCCACACACACACCCTAGAGCACTTTGTCCCTGGCCCTGCTGTTCCACCAGGAGGGAGGGGGAAATCAGGGGCTGGGCTGAGGCCATCAGTGGTGATAAAAACCAAGGCAGAAACAGGAGGTGCTGAACCCATGAAATTCTGAGATCAGGAGAGAAGAGACAGCAGAGGAGGCTGTGAAGATTGAATGAAGTGATGTTTGTAAAGTACTCAGCACGATGCCTGCACATGATAAGTGCCCATCAGGGAAGTCAAGTTTGGCAAATCCACCCTTTGGAGCGGCTGGCTAATCAGAGGCAACGGCCTGGGAAGGGCAGAGGATGCTTCTAACTCCAGAGCTCAGGCAGCTTCCATGTCCCAAATGTGCAAACCTGGGCTTCCCCTTCCTTGCCCCTGTGAAAAAGGAAGCACTCCAAAAATTCTTTTGTCAGCTGATAGATTGAAGAAGACAAATTGAAGTCAAACTCAGGGAGGGTGGTCCCCAAAGAGGGGAAACAGCCAGACAAAGCCACTATTCCTCTAATGGTGGCAAACAGATTCTGGGTTTCTGCATGCCAGGGCTGTGACAGGTAATGACAGGAAGGGATGAGCGTCAGGGAGGCCCACTCCACCCCAGCTTCCCAAGGCAATCTGAGCCTGACCTGGGAGTCTGAGGGCCCATCCTAACATTTCCTGAGTGGTACCTCTTCCACTTTATTCACATCAGCCCCCACTGTCTCTGCATACCCTTCTCTGGGGCAAGAGATCACCTGGCCACCAGCCTAAGGATGGTCTGCGACCTGAATGAGAGGCGACAAGCAAGATCACAGCCACTCTGTATCCAGTGAGAATCACACTCCAAAAAAGACACTTGTATGTGCCTTAGAGCATGCCCAGTGGAGTGGGTGGAGCAAGAGAAGGGCAGGACCAGCATGAACCACCTTTGCTGTTTACTACTTTGGTTACTTTCAACCCAACCTTGGTGGGGTCACATCACCACCCCCATTTTAGAGTTGAGGACACTAAGCCTCAGAGGTTAAGCAGCCAGTGAGTGATAGAACTAGATGCAAACGTGGGACCTGCAGCTTTTGGGCCAAACCTCATACTCCACTTAATTCAAGGCAAGGACAACACAGACCATCTTGAAACTCCTGATGGTCAACGTTGTCCTGCTTCAGACTCCTTGGTATTATCTCCAGCAGCCTGACTAGGCGGGACTTGGGAAGTCACAGGGAGACAGACTGGGGTGGCTTCAAAGGGCCTCCCTCACTCTGGGCTTCTGCAAATGGAGGCCATGCCTTACCAGGGCCATGAGAACCTCACGCAGCAGCTGTGCTCTGCCTGTCCCACCTTAGGCAGATCTGCCCCTGCACACGTCCCTCCCAGAGAGCTCCCCCAAGTACTCCCTATCCCTTATCCTCACTCAACACACCTGGAGAAGTGCAGGGGTGAGGGCTGGCAGTGGAGTATGGAGGCAGATTATGTAGAGGAGTAATGGGACCTCAGGGTAGAGACAGTGAGGCTGAAGGCAAAAGCTTTCCCTCCTGCTCCAGCCAGAAGCTGATTTGTCACAAATGGAGGTCCCCAGAGAAGGGAGAGGCTCTGGTGACTCAGTGCATTCAGAGATGTGGGGGAAAGGAAAGCAGTGCTACTTCATGCCCCATAGAGGCATGGGGTCATGACCAAGTCCCCAGTCAATCCAGCTTCCCACCCAATACTCCTGTGTCTCCAGGTCCTTGCTGTAGGCTAACTGAGCCAGTCCCTCTACACACCAGCCCTGCTGTCCTACCAACACTGGGAGAGGGAAACGGGGCTGCCTTGCAGCTCCTGTCTGGGTGGTGTCTGTGGACAGGGTCTCGTAGCTCTTCACTCCTGCATGAGCCCCCAGGGGAACAGTATGGGAGCCCATGTTGCAGAAAGCACAAACCGGCTGGAGGAGGCCAGTCCCTGCCTCAGGAACTCATGCACAGAGGCCAGACCAAGGCCCTGTGGGAGAGGCCCTGCACAGGCTGCTGGTGTGAAATACCAATAATCACTAATTACTCAAAGAGCTAGCCTCAAGGCACACCCTCAGACATCAGGGTCCAAGAGGAGCTCAGGCCCACATAGCAGAGTCTCACGCAGTGTCGCAGGTACTGGAGTGTCCTTATCATGGGTGTCTGTGCAGGGAGGGGCCAGCCCAGATCCATGCTGCAGAACATCACTCTTAGGGGAAAGATAGAGGGGGCTTCCTCCCATAGGCCACAGTCCCTCTCTGCCACCGTGGACACCAAGATTTAGATGCTTTCAGAGTGGGTGCCTCTGTCTTAGCCTAGTTCCCCCTAGAAGTGGAGCCTGCATGAGCTTTGGGCTCAGATGCCAATAGTTGATTTGGGGAGCAACCCCAGGGACACAGGAGTGAGGAATGAGGGCAGGAAAGGAATGGGACAGGGGAGGGGATGGCTAATACAAGGCTGTGTGGTCCAAGTTGATCACCCTGGTGGGTGACTGGGATTGACCTCACAATACTTATTTAAGAACTTTTGAAATGTTTCAATAATATTCCCCCCAAGGGGGCATTGTTGTTTACTGGATTCTGTACTCCTCACTAGGCAAAGGTGTCCCCATGGGCCTCACTGCTTGTGTGCACACACCTGAGAGCTAAGCAGTTCCCCCATGTCCACCCACAGGACATCAGAGAAGCCTGTGGAAAGAAGGAGGAGGCTCTCGGCAGGTGTCATCCCAGTGCACCTTGGCAGGTCCCCTGAATGGAGTTGGGTCCTATGGCACTGGCTGAATGTGGACCCAGGTGTCCAGTTCAGGCCTCCATCTTTGTGCCCTCCCCAGGCTATCAGCAGCATCAGTAGCATCTTGCAAGCCAGCTTTTGGGGTATTGAAAAATACTTCCCAATAATCAGAGAAAGCTCAGAGTTTGCACACCACCATGGACATGGGCAAATCCTCAGTACACACCAAGGTTTCTGAGCTCTGATCCACTTTTTCCAGCTCAAGGAACGTCTGGCTTCATTCTTTTAAGTGCTTTCCTAGCCAGGGGACCTGGGGCCAGAAGGAAGCAAAGATCACTCCGCCTGGAACTGCAGCCAGACCCCTCCATGAAGAGCCACTGTTCCCAGCCCCTACGGAGGCCTCTCTCTGCTCTTATTTCCTGCTCAGCCAACCTCAAACTCACTTCATTTCTCAAGCAGCTCATTTGGGATCCTCCACTTTCTCCCTACTTAGTGTCTCAACATTTTTTTCTGGGCCGCACTATACCCCAGTTCATCCTACCCACCTACCCACCCCCAGATGTTGACACCAGCTTCCCAGACCCCCTGTTGTCTGGCCCTTTCCAAGCCTGTTTGGGGCTCAGCCCAGATCAGCAATTATAAGTACCCACTTTTCCTTCTTGCTCACACAAGGTAGCCATTGTCCACTGAGCAGGGCAGGACCATCCGTGTCCATGCTATGGCAGAGGAAAGGTGTTTACCCAGGGTCATCTGCACCACCATCATGCTACGTCCAGATCTTCCACAACACAGACAGGCTGAACCCACGCCTCACATGGACCCAGGTGGAAAGTTCAGAGAACAACATGCAAGGCCCAGAGGGCTGAACAGGCTCAGGAGGGAAAAGCCAGGGGGCAACACACCACCTGAAACGTTAGCCGGGAGTCAAGCCTCAGCATCCAGAGGGCGGCTTCCAGGACCTCATGGAATTCTTTTTAATTGATTTTTTTTAAAGAGAGAGAGGGACTGTGTGTGTGTGTGTGTGTGTGTGTGTGTCTGTGTGAGAGAGAGAGAGAGAGAATCAACTATTCAGTTTTTCATGTGGATTTCATTGCTCTGACACTTCATTGTGTACATAGTGCTGGGGTTTGAATTCACGTCCTCGTGCATGCCAGACAAACACTGTAACTGCTGAGCCACCACTGCAGCCCCAACCTCATGGATTTTTGATCCGCTGTTGTTTGAGTGTGTGGATTCAGAGTCCACCGATATGGAGGGTTAGATAAGGAGGGCCGATAGTACAGACCTTTCCCAGCTGTGGTCCTCCCGGCTCAGGTCTTCAAATGCTCTCTTCACCACTCCATCCCTCCTTGTTAATCTCCACGCCTACCCTCCAAAATGGGCATCATAATTCCTGTTGGACAGACGAGGACAGGGAGGCTGGAGGGGTACCTGAGATTACCCAAGGGGAGGGAAGCAGAAGGGAGCCCAAGAGAGGCGCTGAGAATCCCAGCACAGCAGAGCTGGGAGAGAAGACCCAAGAAAGTTCTAGTATTCTTCATGGGAGAAGGGCAGTGACTTGCTTAAAGTCACCTGGAGGGCTAAAGCAATGGCTCAGTGGTAGAGTGCTTTCCTGACATGCATGAGGACCTGGGTTCAGTGACTGAACAACAAAAACCAGATGAAAAAAATAAATAAAAATTATTCTCTTGCTCTGTTACACTTTCTATCCTCTCAAAAAAAAAAAAGTCACATGGAGAATCTCAACTGAAGTGGGGCAGGGGGATACACAGCACCCACTAGGGGACTCAGATGCTGCCCTGCCCAGCCCAATGCACAGCCATCACCTCCCCAGTGGGCTCCAGGCTGGGAAAGGAGTTTTGGATGGACCACCTGCATGGAAGGCCATAACTGTTTCCCACAGCAACCCAGAAAGCTCCAGGAGGAGCCAGGGACCTGTGTCCTCAGAGGACAAATAATTCAGGCAGCTTAGAAAGGCCTCCATCACACACTCACAAGCACCACAGGAACTGTGGGTTTTGGGAAACCTGCAACTGAAAGAACTCAGATCCTAGGGGTCCAAAGGAACCTCTGGGGTCATGTCTGTCATCACCCAAGTCCTAGTCAAACACTCCCCCTCCCTGAGGAAACAGGTCACAGTGAGGAAGCCCTCCTGGTACACCCCTGCCAGGCCAGTTCCAAGAATGGCAGGAGTGGAGGGGCATCACGGGGTCAGGCTCAGGCCCCCACTGTCCAGCCTCCCGACCCTTTCAGACAACACAGCATAAGGAAACAGAGCCAGCAGGCATGAAGAGGCCACTGTCCTCTGCAGTGGAGGTCCCATCGGCAATGTCCTCTCCAGCAAGGATTACACATACACTTCTCTAGCCTCTGAGGAGGCCAACCACCAGATCATTCCGGAGCAAGACACCCACTTCCCTGCCTCTATTGTGGCTCCTGTTGGCCAGGCTTGGCTGCCCTCAGTTGTCATGGCATCTCCTGACATCTTGGGCAGTGTCTTCAACAGGACATTTCACCAGCAACCTTTCCAGCCAGCTGGCCTTGGTAGGTGACACACAAACAGAGGGGACTACCAGCCACCCCAGACATCTTTATTGGCTCTCCCTATCTACCCATGCTCTGGAGTCCTGGGCTGGAGGGGACACAGGCCAGAGGCTGGGAAGTTTGAGGGACAACCTCCTGACCAGAGGGGCTGGGGCCAGGAGTTGAAAAGGAGCTAGGCATGGCCTCCCTCAATGTTCAGAATTCTAGAACTGGTAAGGTCCTTCCAGCACAAGAACTGTGACCACTGAGTCTGAGATGTGTGTCCCTCTACATCTCCAGAGAACCAGCTTCCAGTTAGGCTTCTGGAAGTCCTATAAGTACTACCATGCTGGAGTCTCAAGGCCTCTGAGTCAGCCCTCCAGCTTTCCATGGCTGCAAAACGAGCCACCCCAAACACAGCATCTTAAAAGCAATGGTATCCTGACTTCTCACAACTCTGCCAGTTGCCTGGCTGTTCTGCAAGTCCCACTGGGGTTAGCCCTTGAGTCAGCTGCATCCAGCTGGGAAGTCCCAGGCAGCCTCTCTCCCAACTCTGAGGCCACCCTTGTCCTCCACCTGGTGCCTGATTCTCCAGGGCCTACTTTGGCAGCAGAATGGCTCGGGCTTCCTTACAACATGGTGGGCATCGTGTCACGGCGGCCAGCTCCAGAGACGGGGAGAGGCAGGGAGGGAGTGAGGAAAGCAGCCAGGTGTCTAAGTTGCTGAGCCCAGAAGCCTGGAACCCACACAGCACCACTTTCACTGCCTTTGTGTGTGTTTTGGGGGGGATGTTGTGTGCGGATGTCTGGGTGTTGCATCTGTGTGTATGTGTGTGTGTGTGTGTATGGGTGTGTGTGTGTATGTGTGTGTCTGTTGTGTGTGGGTGGGTGTTGTGTCTGTGTGTGTGGATGTGTTGTGTGTGTGTTGTGTGTGTGGATGTGTGGATGTATGTGTGTGTTGTGGGTGGGGGTGTTGTGTCTGTGTGAGTGAATGTGTGTATGAAAGCAAGTCACAAGACCAAGCCAGGTTCAAGGGGAGTGAAAACACTCTCCATCCCTGTATGTAGGGGTGGCAAAGACTCTGGCCATTAATGCACCATAGAAGACCTCAGAAAAGCCAGGACAGAGCTAGGTTGCCTGATAGAGGCCTCGGGACTTAGAGACCCCTGCCCCTGGGGCTGTCTGCCATCAGCATTCAGACAACGTCCTTCCCCAGTCCTCTGCTATTACATGTCCTGGAGGCCTGGCCTCCAACTGGAAGGGCTGGGGTCGGAGGTGTTGAAGCATGTGGGATTGGTCTGGGGCTGGATGGCCAGGTTGTGGCAGAGGATGCCCACATGGTGCAGAAGCCTATCCTACAAAGGCTCCAGTTGGGTCTGAGCCTGAGAAGAGGATCCCATGGCACATGGGAGGCTCTGTCCAGTTCTTTAGGGTTAGGAGAGGCCTCCTGTCCTGGGGCCTGGGGCCAGGGGGCCCAGGTCTCCCTTTCCTCTTCTAGATGGTTTGCAGCATGAATACCGAGTTCCTGACACATGGAGCTGGATTTTGCAGGCCAGGTGCAGGAGCCAGGTAGGTTCCCTAGAGAGTGGCCTCCTGCACTACTGCTTTCATCTAACTTCCTCCCTCAGCCATTGGACAAAGGTTTTGACAGCACCTGCGAGATGCCAGGCCCTGCACTGGTCACCAGGCATGTGATGATAGAACAAAGTAAACAAGAATCCCTGTTCTCTGTGAGCTCAAATTCAGGGGTCAGAGTGTTTAGAGACAATAAGCAAAATCAATGAGCACATTGCAGAGTGTGGCAAGAGTTCCTGTGGCTGCCAAAGCAAGTCACCACATACTTGGTGGCTTAACAGAAATTTATTCACTCGTAGTTCTGGAGGTCAAAAGTTCAGGTTCAAGGTGTCAGCAAGACCATGCTCCCTGCCAGGGCTCTAGAGAGGATCTTTGTTGCCTTACCAGTCCCTGGGCTGCTTTAACTTGTGGCTCCTTTCCTGCAAGCTTTAGATGGCCTTCATCCCTGTGTCCCTCTGTGTCTTTCCCTCTTCTTATAAAGATATTTATCATTTGATATAGAGCCCACCAAAAATCCAGGATGATTCATCTCAAGATCCTTAATTATATCTGTGAAGACCTGCATCCAAATAAGGTCACATTTTGGGATTCCAGGTAGACATGAATGAGGGTGCGGGGGCACGTACCATTCAACCCACCACCGTTGTATTTACAAGTTCCAGGAGTTCGAGCAGGGACATATATTTTGAGGGATCACCATTTGATTCACTACAAATATATGAGAAGGTTGTAAGTGATCTGGAGAAAAACAGCAGGGTAGGGCAGAATGGGGGTGCTGGGGTGAGGGAGATCAGGTTGCAGTGTTGAGTAGGATGGTTGGGGAAGGCCTCACTGAGAAGGTAATATTTTAACAAAGACCTCAAGGGAGCAAAGGAGCGAGCGATTTAAGTGTTGGGGGAAGAACATCCAGCTAAGGGAACGGACCTGGCACGTCTGAGAAAGAAGGAGGGTGGAATGAGTAAGTGAGGGTTAGGGGTGGTAGCAGGGTGGTCTCACACGGGGCCGCAGTTCACAGTAAGGACTTTGGCTTTGACTGAGTGATATGGGAGCTGAGGAGGACAGGAACTGACTTGGTTGTCACAGCATCACTCTGGTTGCTGGGTTGGGCCTAAACCATAGGGGACCATGGCCAAAGCCAACCCCACCACCAGTTCCTCTGCCTCTTCTGGCTGCGCACAGCCAGCAGATCCCTCTATTCACTGGAAGGGCTTCCTGGGACTGTCACGGACAGGCGCCTCCGATCCCCTGCCACTGGACCCCCCTGCCTGCCCGCAGAGCTCAGGTTTCCCCTCGTCAGCTATACCCACCAGAGCCTGGGAAAGTCAGCTTTCCAGAAGGATTTCGTCATTTTCCATTCGGAAAAGTTTGTTACTGCCAACGCCCCCGCCCCCCGCCGCCAAGGCTGAGGTTCAAGAGCTGGGACATCCTGGAGCTCAGAGGGGCCCCTGAGCTGGGGCAGGCTGAGCGGCGCCTGGCCCACACCTACCTCCATGCAGAGCTACCCTATCCCTCCTGTACCCTCTGTGCCATCTCTCCATGCTGCCATCCCTGGACTCCCCAGTCACAGTCCTCTCTCCTGGTACCTCTGCTGCCTGCTAAGGGCGGCAGTCACTGAGTAGAAAGGGCACTGGAGAGAGCTGAGCACCGTGGGAAGCAGGAGCAGGGCTGGTGTGTGCTCCAGGACTCCCTCACTGGCGGGAACCAAGCGCCTGCTCCACTGGTAGAGGAAGTAGAAAGCTCCCTTGGTGCCTCCCCGCCCTTTATCCTTCACTCCCAATACTGTGGGGCCTGTCAACATGAAAGCCTGTCAGCATCAGCGTTTGCAGAACCTGTCAGGGCTTACAGAAACCGCCTGGCCCGGAGCTGGCGTTCTTTGCTGAGGTTGTTTCTTTTGTTCCTCTGGGAGGGCCCTCCACTGCCCCTGGTGACCAGTGGTTTCCTCTGTCCCCCCATCACCCCTGACATCTTCCTATGTGCCCCCAGTGCACTTCCCCAGACTTCCAGAAAGCTCCCAACCCATCTTCGTGATCCCCAGTGGACAGTCACTCGCGGGTACTGTACAAATTGAGATGCAGAGGGCTCCTGAAGAGAAAGCAGAATTTGACACCAAATAGAAGTGGAGCTCTGTCATTTGCTAGCTGTGGGGCTTGGGGTATCCTTTCAAGTTTCTGAGCCTTGATTTCCTCATCTATAAAATGGGGGTGCAGGCTGTGGTGAGTTTAATCAATGTCATGGATGGGAGATTATCCCACGAATAACCAAATGGCTGCCAGTGCCACCAAGCCTACAGATTTCACAGACACGGGACATCACTCTTCCACAAAAGTCTCCAAGAGCTTAGAGAGGCCCCAGGCCTCTGCACCCCTACGTGTTACAAAGAAGCCTCAAACTATGAATAGGAAATCACCTCATGTTGGCTCTCACAGGACAGAAACCTGTCCAAAACTTGGAGAGTGTCCATGAGGGACAGTCAGCCACTACCAGCCCTCCCCTCGCCAATCTCAACATTGCTTTGAGAGAAAGGAGAGGCTGGATAGGCTGCCTCCTCCTATGGGCCTTCCTCCTCAAACTGGAGCTCTCTGAGGAAGGGCCTCATCTCCCCTCAGACTGGGGTCCGCTGAGGATGGGGCTACTTGAGGACAGGATGCAGCCCCATCCTCTGGAACACTCCATTCTTTTTTTTTTTTTTTTAGATGATATAGAGTTACAATTGAGGGGGAAACATTATCAAATGTTCAAGAACAAATGTATAAATACTTAGTTATCCAGGGCTAATGCCATGTCATGGATGCCCAGCTTGGGTTCCCCATGTTGCTGTTTCCCCCAGAAGAACCCCAGAGATCTCCTTCTGAGATGATTTCCCCTATATTTGCATCCTCCAGTCTCCTCGGTGATTTTCCTAAGCCCTCCCCCAACCCTGTCCCCCAGCCTATGCCTCCAAGTAACCTAGGAAGTCATTTCCCTGTTGCGATAAGAATCATACAATTTGAAGTTATTATTAGCTTAGCCATCTAACATACTGCTTCCCAATGTATTCTAGCTTCCACAGATGAGAGAAACCATTCGGCCCTTGAGTCTCTGAAATTGGGATACTTCACTTAGCATAATTCTTTCCATCTCCATCCATTTGATCTCAAAAGCCATAATATTGTCTTCTCTAATGGCTGAGTAGTATTCCATTGTATATATGTATCAAAGTTTTTGTATCCACTCATGGAGTGAGGGGCATCTGGGTTGGTGGAATACTCCATTCTTGTGGGAGATACAGCTCCAGTCTTCTCATGGCCCTCATCTGAGCAGGGAGATCCAGTTGCTTCCCCCCACGATTGGTCTGACTTGGCCTTGAACATTTCACTCCCCATTCAGTGACAAAGACTGAGGTCATCTGGGCCATCTCTTGCCTTAGTCAGGGTCCTTCCTGTTCACCCCAAGAAGATAGAACAGAATAGGCATGGGGTGGAAGGGAGCTTAGAGACACCCTGGCTTAACTGAGCAGTAGCAAGTAGACCCCTTCTTGTCACTTGCGGGGCCCCGATCTCTCCTGAAATTCTGATGAAGAGCCTTCCTCTCCATGCATGAGTGACCTGGGAGTGGCCTTCCCTTGCCCCAGACACTGATAGCGGCTGAAAGGCAGGCCCACAGGCTGACCTTCCCCTGGCTCCTGTTTTGACTGTTGGGACTGTGAGCCCAGGGTAGAAAGGGGACCCTGTGAGGTAGAGGGTTCCAGGCCCAAGGGACAGCCCTCACCCCAGTGTGAAGGTCAGCTCGTGAGAACCCTCGCTGGGGTTCTTGCGGCCAGGCCATGGCCTCTTTCACATCTTTCAAGTCCTCACCTTGCTCTCTCCATGGTCCCCACCCACCCCAGGAGACTAGAAATCCTCCCAAGCCTCCCCCATAGCTTGAGCCACCTGCCATGGTGCCTCAGGTCCCTGTTACTCTCCTATCTAGAAACCTTGCCCCCAGCAAGAGGAAGAGAAGGACAGGTTGACAAATCCCTCAATGTCCAGGGGGCAGTTGAACACGAGCTCTATAGTAGAGGAGTGTAGGAAACTGATTCAGTTTGAGAATGGCACACTGGATTATGTAGGAAGTTAGGGGTTTTGTTTTGTTTTCTTAGAGATTCATGCTGAAGTGCTTAGGGGTGACAGGTCACAATGTCTATAATTTTAAATACTGAAGCACAAAAGTCTGGCAAAATGTTCGTTGCTCTATCTTGGCAATGGGTTCTTACAGATTCGTTGTGCTATTCCTAGCATTTGTTGAATGTTTAAATTCTCTCATGACAAAATCTTTTCAAAAGAAAAAGAGAAACCTTGTTCTAACCTGGGTTTGAATAGCAACTCTTCTGCTTCCTTGCTGGGTGACCTTAGGCGAGTATTTAACCTGTCTGGGTTCCTTCTCTCTAGTGTTACATGGTACAACTACATCCTTCTCAATAGGATGCTTTAAGTCTTGAACATGGCAATGTGGGAGAAGCAGCACAGTGCTCTGGACATAGTAAGTGCTCAGTTAAAAACACTTGTTTGTGAAAGGCACAGTAGGGAAGCTCCATGCACGTGTGTGAGGGGCGTATTCTCAAACTCTCGGTCTTCAATAAGCAGTGGTTATTGATGTTACTTGGGCTGACAGACACACACCCCAGCCCCTCCATGGCAGGGGTTGTGTTAGATGCTGGGGAATGAGAAAGGCTGTGGGAAACGGTGTCCCTCTTACCAGGATGAGGACACTGGTTCTTTATAAGGAACACTCCATTTCACATCCAGCCCAGAAACAGAGCGATTTTCTTTGGTCATATCCAGACATCAGCTTTCAGGGCAGGCAGGGCTGCAGGCCCATCCCCTCAACACCCCCCACAAAGGAGAGGAGGGGAAGGGTGAGCCCCAAGCTGGGGACAAGGGCAGTGGGGTGTGTGGCCCGTAACGGGAGAAGGCCAGTCTTTCCTATTTTGGGAGGCAGGAGGTAGCAGGTGGCTGGCTGGTGCTGGGACATGTGAACCCTCCCATCAGGGGCCACGTGGCCTACAGCAGGGCAACCTGGTACAACCAGGCAGAGCCCAGGCCCCATGTGAGCCCCCCAGCCACACGTGCTTGTGGCCACGCAGGGAAGGAGATCTGGTTTCTCTACAAGGGCACCCTCTGTGACACAGCCTGGAAGAGGGACAGGCCACCTGACACCAAGCCCCCCGAATTCCACAGGGAAGCAGGTTCCAGGGACCTGAATGCTCTGAGGAGCTGCCACTAGAGGGGAGACACAGGCCTGTCACTCCAGGTCCTCTTAATCCCATGGGAGACGTCCTCTGCCTTGAGGAAGGAGACACAGCCCTAGTGTGGAGAGATCACACTGAGCAGGGAGGGGACTGAGGAGGAAGTGGGCTGGCACGCCCCCCTGGGCTGGTGGCAGCCCACCATTTGCAGTTGCCTGCAGCCTGGTTATTTTGAGGTGAGCAGGAGGAGCAGGAGACTTCCCAGACTAAAATAGCCTTCCCTGGGTGTCATTCCTGAGACGTGCTCGGTTCCCAGTGGTATGCCTGTCACACGGCTATGTTCCTCCCGCCCCTCCCAGGCATCCTGGGCAGGGCCAGGATGGCAGTTGGAAGAGGGGGGCACTGTGGGGAGCAGAGATGAGCCTTGTTTCCTAATCAGGACAGCTTACGGATATCACTCCAGTCTCCAGGGCCACCCAAAGCTGCCCCACCATTTGCCCCACCCCTCCTTCCTCAAGGGGCTGCCAGTCCCTCCCTCAGCTCTGGGAAGCCCTCTGGCTCCACCTGCCTTCCCCATAGTGTGGTCAGTCAGTCATTTCTTCTGGCGTAGGGCTCCCCCTCAGCCTGGGGCTCCCTGAGGACAGGGCCACATTTCCACCACCCTGTTTCGGGCACCGTGGGAAGAAAGTTGACCAAGACTGGGTTCCAGTGCTGACTCAGGTATCTCGCCCTCAGACATGGCTCTCTAGAACCATGGATTCAGGTTAGAGCCCCAGCCTGGTCCCTTGCAGCTGCTCTGTCACCTTAGGCTGTGTATCTCACTGCCCAGGTAATGAGGAAACAGCAGTTCCCGCCCCCCGGGCAAGCATCAGCTTAAATGAGATAATGTGTGCAAGATACTTGGCATGGTGCCCGGAGGAGGGTAATAAAAAGGTACACCAAAGAGAGGCCTGGAGCGCCAATTCTCAGGCTGCTTGTGGTTTAGGCAGAGCCCTAGGCCCCATGACCCTGCAGTCTGGGGCCAAGATTGGCCCTGGAAAGTCACAGAGTGACCCAGGTCACTGGCGGGGCCAGGGATCTCCTAGGAGACTCGTCTGCAATTCTAGGAACAGGGACAGTGAACACTCAGTGGTGGCACTTTCCCCCCTTCCCTTTGCCACTTCTACAGCACTGACCCCACTGACCCCCAAATCGGGCCACCAGCTCTAGCAGTTTCCGGCCCCTGTCCCCTATTAACTCCCCTTCCTTCTCCTGTCCTCCCACATGTGGAGGGACCCAGATGCCTTGCACGTGTGATGCTTGGCATGGTGTGTGACCCTTGTGAGCTGGACAGAGGACCCAGACCAGACCTAGACAACATAAATACGTCCCGGGAGTTTACATTGTAGGGGCCAGGAGTACACACCAGTCAGCTGGCGGCTGCCCCTGTTTATTCCCTGAGAGTTCATGGCCGGGGCGCCACCATAGGAGGAGGGCGGGTGGGGTGGGGGGAATCCTTGGGCGGTTGCAGCTGCACGGATGTCAATGTGCTAAGCACCCTAGACCCCAGGAAAACCTGTAGGCCTCACAGGCCACCCCTTCCTACCATGTCCCCGCTCTCCCATCCCTCTTTACATGAGGTTCAGTGCAGAGTGGCCCCCTGAGCTGATGAGTGGGGGCCCTTGGCATCCTCACCTTGGCCCTCAGCCCTGCCCCGGGAGCCCATCTCGGACTCCAGTGCTCCCTCTGGGGTCAGGCCATGCTGGGCCCAGCCTAGGTTAATCATTACTAATGCTGCCCCTGGAACTCGTCCAGGGTGTTTTACTTTTTTTGAGCCCTTCCCACCACTCAGCATCTTCCCTGCTGACTCTGAGCAGCAGGCTGTGCCAGAATTGTCCATTGTCTGCTCCAGAGGGCGGAAGCCCAAAGGCTACACTGGCCCTGAGCCCTACCCGGACCTCTCTGTTGTGCCTGAGTTCAAGATCACTACGAGAAACCCAGCAGTGCTGATAGCTTCACAGGATCCACTCAGCAGATGGGGAAATTGAGGCTGAGTCACTCCAAGGAGGTGGCCAAGAAACTTGCCTACAGGTGCTCAGCAAGTGACACCAGAATTCAAACTGAAGTCTGTGTGGCTCTGACTTCCCTGCATTGTCCTTCCCATCCATGACCCCCCTTGTCACCTGGGGTGCCATCCAGGAGCAATGAAGAGTCACCCTTCTTCCCTGCCAAATGTTTATGTTAGAAAGTCAGAGTGTCTCCATTAGCGTTTTCATTCATTGGCAGGACGCAGTTCTGCACCAAATGTTAGCAGGAGGAGGGACTAATAATAATAACAGGGTAACATAGCTGGGGTGTATTGAGCTCTTAGGCATGCCTGCTTCTCAGGGATTGCTCACTCCAATTCTATGAGACATGGTACCAGTAGGAAATCCAACTTAACAGTTGGGATGATGAGGCACAAAGAGGTAAGGTGACTTGTCCAAGGTCATGCTGCTAGTGCCAGAGCCAGGACTGGAACCCAGAACCACTATGCTGCGCGCAGGAGAACGGATGGAGGCTGACTTTACAGACATGTATGTGTGAGTGTGGATGTGCACACCTGTGCATGTGCACAGACAGCAGCAATGAGGGGACACGCAAAGACAGGTTGCACTGTCCAGGAGGAAGTGGAGTAGTGCTGGGTGGGCCAAGCAAAGGTTCCTGGTGGAGATGGGTGTGTGTCAAGGTTTAAGGAAGTGAGACTATAGGCCAGACCTAATGATGCAGGGCTCTGGGGACAGGGCTCATCTTCAAAGGGTCACTCCCGTGACCTTGAACACAGCAGTGGAACAGCGTTCTTGGAATGACTGAATAGTGATAGCTGTTGATCATGATGGAAGTGTGGCTGGGGGAGGGAGTGATGTGACAGGGATGGAAGTGGGGTCAGTGCTGGAAGAGGTAGAGGTGTTGGTGACAGCGCTGATGGTAATAAAGATGAGAAAGGAATTAGTGGCGGAGGCCAGAACATGAGCACCATTCACTTTCCTGCTCCACACAGCCCCTGACAGTTTACACCAGCATGGCACATTCTAACCCTGGCAGCTACCTTCGGGTGAGCATTTTTATCCTTGTTTTACGAATGATGACACTGAACCGCAAATTAGTCGGATCCTGCTTGTCCAGGGTCACAAGGCCAGGAAGCAGCAGAAGGCTGACTGAGCCAGGCTCTCTGCCTTCAGGGCCAGGGCTCTCAGCTTCCTCCCACTGGGAGTGAGGTGGAGGGCAGCATCTGTCCCCACACAGTGGCCTCTGTTTGTGCTGTGGGGAGGAGCAGGACTGGATGACAGAGGAAGCAGATCTAATCCTGGCACTACCACCCATGTGCTGCATGACCTTCTCTGGGTGGTGGCCAAGGTAGATGTCAGCTGCCAGGTAACAGCAGGCCTGCCAGGCAGAGCTAGTGGAGCCTGGCGGGAGCCACACACACCAAGGGTATGAAGTCAGGAGCGGGAAATAATCCTGGAGGCAGAGGAAGGCTTGCTTTGGGGGACATTCCTGGAAAGTTCTGCTCTGATTGGCTTAAGGCTGGGGCTTCTGCACAGGCCTTTCCAGTCATGAGCGAGTTTATTAATAAACCAGGTGCCTGCCCCGCCCTAACCCTGGGGAGAAGGTGGAGCCTCCAGGGGCTCCTGCCCCCAGGGGTGGTGAGTTCCACTGGCATAGGGTGCAGGAACTGTGCCCTTCGATCTAGATAGGGGGCACAAATACCCTGGACCCCCAGAATACATTTCCCACCCCCTGAAGCCCCAGGCTCCCTCTGCTTCAATCATTGCCTTGGATGGAGGCTTAGGAGAAATGGCTAAGGGTGGGTGTGTGCTTGTGGGTGCACAGGTGTGCAAGCACGCAGGGGGACTGCCCATAGGACTGGGTGAGCAGATGTGAGCTCCCAAGTGAGCTTGTTTTTTTTTTTTTTTTCCAAAAAGAAAGAGGATGGAGAGAGAGAGAGAGAATCAATTTTATTTATTTTTTCATGTGGCTTTTGTTGCTCCGACACCTAGTTGTGTACGTGGTGCTGGGGTTTGAACCTGCATCCTTGTACATGTGAGGCAAGCGCTGAGCCACCGCTCCAACCCCCGAGTGAGGTTATAAGGGTGACAATGCGTCCCCACGGACCCCCTGGAGTGTCTGGGTGCTCAAGAGCTGGCTGGGAGTGTAGGCCCATGTCTCAGCTGCCGGCAAGGGTATTCTCCATGTGCCCTTGTGAGGCCCTAGGTGATGTGTGGGCGGCTGGAGGAGACAGCAGAGTGTGAGGGTGCTAAAGCCTGCCCGGCACCTCCTCTGCAGCTCATTAGCACCCAAAACCTAAATGTACTTCCTCTGCTCCCCCTCCCACTAGCCCTGACCTCATTAGGTCCCTGCCCCTTTCCTAGGACAGCAAACTTTGGGAGGAAGGACAACTCCTTAGCTCCCAGTGCAGGATCCCTGGGGGAGGAGAGAGTCCTTGAGGTGGGGGAAGCGGGGATAGGGGTACAGACTTAATATAGCGGTAGCACTGGCTCAGAGGCTGTCATCTCCCGTTACACCTGCCACCTCGCCCCTGTCATATGACCCAGCTCCTGCTGGTAAGGCGTGGGCAGAGCAAGAAGCACCTGGTCCTGAGCTTTGCTGGGGGCCACCCTGCACTCTGCCCCCTCCACATGTCCTCAAATGGAGCCCTTCACCCAGACTTCCCTCCTGGGAACGGGCAGGGTCCAGACAACTTGTGCTCAATATGACTCTGGCATGGCTCAGCTGGGTGCTCTTGTCTCCTGGTTGCCTGGCCAGGAAGGGATGGAAAGAGCGGGAGTCTCCCCCACTGATTCCAGCAGAGTCATGAAAGGGACAGCTTCCTTTAGTTCATACCCTCCCGACCACTTTCTCTGCCCACAGAACCATAGTTCCAAACTGTGACTCAGCTTAGCACCAATGGACAAGGTGGCAAGGAGAAGGGGCTGCCAGGACCAGCAGTCCCTCCCAGCCACTGCAGGAGACCGATGGGGCCGCTATGAAGGGCAGATTCAAGGCCAGCTCCTCCACTAAGCCTCTCCTACAGAAAGCCCCCTCCACACCTCCAGGAGAGACAGCCCTGACTGCAGGGAGCCCCAGTCTGACCACCGTGTCGCTTACTCTCTGTTGAATGTCCTGTGTGACCTTGGAGGCTTTACTCAATCCCTCGAAGCCTCAGTTTTATTGTCTGCACAATGACAACATGCCAGGACCTCAAAGATCGGAAAAAACAAATGGAAGTGACTGCTCTTTTTCAGTTGGATTTTGTTTTTGTTTTCAGAAACAAACCATTGCATTTGGTCTTTCACTGGGGAAGCAGGTTGCATCTGGGTCCTGATCCCCTCCCATTCCTGCCCAAAAGAGCCACCTCTGGAGGGTTAGGCTGCCTTGACATCCCTGGTGCCCCTGGCAGCCCCAGGCTGGACTTTACCAGTAAACAAATATGGAAAGTCAGCCATAGGACAAGCCCCAGGCCTGAGGACACCAGTGCAGGATGGAGACAAGTCAGACCCTGCAGCCACCCATGTCAGGTTAGTTCACTCCAGAAGTACCGAAAGAGTGGCAAAGGCAAGGTCCCTGTCACCAGATACCTGCCACCTTGCCACTCCTGTCTGTTGGCCTGTGAGACTTCAACAGCCTCAGGCCTGGTTTTACAGGGCCTGAGTGATGTACCCCCTGAAGCCTGCCCCTGTGGTGAAGAGCGGAAAGTGCCAAGACAGGGGAGAGTACGTGTGTGTATGTCCAGCCCAGTCTCAAATGACAAGTGCAGTTTTCTCCCACATCACCTGAATTGATGCCATAAGTATGTTTGGGGACCAAGCTTTTCCCTGACCCTCAGGAGTCCAGGCTTGAGTTGCAAATGCCCCCAGAAAACAATAGGCATTAAGTTCCTGAGTGCCCAGGTTTTAATTTTTACTTCTTATTGAAGTGTCAGATTTCTCCATCGAATTGCACAAATCTTAAGGGCATGGCTTAGGGTTTTCTAGTTTGTATTCACTCACCAAAATCAACATGGAAAATTTCCAGCACTTCCAGAGGCTTCCTGGAGCCCCTCTCAGTCAATTCCATCCCCCGACCCAGGTAATTGCTGGTACTCCTTCTATTCCCACGGTCCTGGTACCTGTTTTTGAACCTCATGTAAGTGCATCATAGTGCATGTGCCCTTTGTGCCTGCATCATGTTGGTCCACACTACGTCTGTTTGTTCATGCCGCCTCCTTCCTTTTCCACTGACGAGTAGCATCCCCAAGTGGATCTGTCAGCATGCATGTGTGTATTTATTCTGCCATTGATGGACATTTGGGTTCTTCCTATTTTTAATTAATGTTATGAAAGCAACCGTGGCATTCTTATACTTATCTTTTGATGTACCAAAACATGACAATACAGCCTTAAGAGCAGATTTCAAGGGAGATGTCTGGTCAAAAACTCCAGGAAGGTAAGGGGGGACTAAAAATTACTAAGTTTCAACTGTGCATGATGTCACACACCTGTAATCCCAGCAACTCGGGAGGCTGAGGCAGGAGGATCACAAGTTCAAAGCCAGCCGCAGCAGCTTAGTGAGGCCCTAAGAAACTTAGTGAGACCATGTCTCAAAGTTTTAAAAACTCAAAAGGACTGGGGATATGGCTCAATGGTAAAGTGCCTCTGGGTTCAATCCCTATAACCAACAACAGCAAAACAAAATTACTGTTGTTTTAGATCTGACGGACTATTGATGAGGCAAGGGGGAACAGTCCCGAAAGAGAATTCCACCAATATCATCCCCCAAGCCTGGAGCAGCCCCTCGGATGTACCTGTGTGTATGCAACTGTCTTCTAGGCCTGACATACAAGTTGCCACAAACCAAGTGACTTACAACAACAGAAATGTGTCCTGTCACAGATAAGCAGGCCTGAAGTCTGAGATCAAGGTGGTGGCACACTTGGTTTTTTTCTTCAGGCACTGAAGGAAAGTCTTTCCAGCACCTCCTAGCTTTTGGTGGCTGTGGCAGTCCTCCGGTGTCTTGGCTTGTGGCTGCATCCCTCCATGCTTGCCTTCACTGTGTGTCCCCATGTCTCTGGGTCTCCAGATCTCTCTCTCCTTACGAGGACAGCAGTCATTGCATTTAGAACCCATTCTAATCCAGTAAGATCTCATTTTAACTTGATTATATCTACAAAGAACCTATTTCCAAATAAGGTCACATTCCCAGGTACTGGGGATTAGCACTCCAACAGAGGCTTAGTTCAACCCACAGTAGTGATGACTGCATATTTGTGAGTGTGCATCTGCAGTGTGCAAACCTCCAGGGGTCCTGAGTGTGAGCATGTGCTAATGAGACCAGGTGTGTTGCTGTCTCTGTGCAGCTGTGGGTATGTGTGCATGCAGGTGTGTCCTGCTTCAAGACCTGGAACATGGCTTGGAGACCCAGCTTGTCAGGCTGAGAAGGGTGACCTCACAGGATGGTGGCAGCTTGTAGAAGAGGTGTCTGGGGCCAGTCACAGGGACAGCTAGGGGCCTAGCCCTGGGAGTCCAGAGGCTAGTTGCTAAGAGGCTGACTTTGATAAAGCAGGACAAGAGTGCTTGCTGAACTGGGGTGCAGGTGGTGGCTCCCCACTACAGTGCCTGATCCCAGGTCCCCTTCCAGGAATGTTCCTAGAAGTCCCCTCCACCCAAGCTCCCATCCTTGCATCCCATTTGCCTGGTCAGGGAGACTGTGACTGACTCATCCCTCCCAGGGCTAAAAGCCAGCATTGGGCCACCTGTTGTGCCAGCCAAGTAGAGGTGGCACAGGTGACTATCCCCTCCTGGGCCCCACCCGCAAGCCAATCAGGAGTAGCTTCCAAACACACCCCCCACACCTTGCCACACCTCTCAACCTGTGGCCTGCATCTTGACTCAGGACCCCAGGAATCAAATAATGAAGGTGCGAGCACACCCCAAGACAAAGGGCTGCTTATCTCCCCAGAACAGCTCTTTTAGGCAAACCTACCACCAAGCAGCAGGTTGTTTGATGGTTCCCCAATGGTCAGGCCAGCTTGGGCATTACTGCTGTGAGCCAGCTTGTCTCCTTTCAACCTCACAACCAAGGGTAAGTGGCATGCTAACATCCCAGGTACAGATGCAACCACTGGGACCTCAAGGAGTTAAGTGATCTGCCTTCAAGTACACACCTGTGTTTACATGCACTCACATCCTCCCCCATGCCACACTCAGACTACAGCTGCTTCCACAGCAGCCCATTTGTCCATCTCAAAGTTCAGTCTTTTACCCAAGCTCCTCCAGGAAGGCCCAGGTGGGAGGGGCTGGGGTGCCTCTTGCCCCTCCTCACTCCTGGTTCCTCTGCAGGAGTCCTGGTTCTGGCTATGAGGCTGGGTTTGGATGCTGGTGACTGGCCTGAGGCTGCACTGTGGGATTACTTACCCACCAGGCACACTGCAGTTAGAGCTGCAGTGGCAGGAACAGTAACAGTTTGTACCCATGTGTGCCTAGGTGCAGGTGTGACAGCCCCCTAGGGCATTCACTCAGAGCTGGCCTGCTGCATGTCAGGACATCTGGAGAGTGACTCCATTTCTCTCCCTTCCCAGATAACTGCTACCGTCCTCACTCACAGACTCCTGGGCCCCAGGTGAGGGCCTGGTGAAAACCGCCTGCAACTGGGGCCAGAGACACCTGAGTCTCAAGCCCTGCCCAGGCTGGGCCATGCCTTTGAGCTGGCATCACCCCACCCAGGCAATGGGATGGAGTGATACAGAGGAGGAGGCAGCAGCTCAGCTTCCAGCTCCCTGGATGGGAATTCATTACCCCGGCACTCAGTAGGTTGTGGGAGGGGGGGTGTAGAGCCAGGACTTGGCACTGACTACAAAGGGCAGGGGCACCCCCAGCACTCCCGCTGGCGGCAGCAGGGGGAGGGGCCATGACGTTTGGTGGCCTCATGTGGCTGGGAGGAAGTAGCTAATTGCCGACCTGATGACTGGGCAGCCTGAGGAGTGGGGTGATGATGCCACAGACCGCAGCTGGCACTCCAGCCAAGGAGGGGGGCCCTTCAGTGATGGGGTGGGTGCACTCCATGGGGAGCCAGTCTGGGGCAGCTATGGCCAAAGAGAAGGGGCAGGATTGCTGAAGCTGTGACCGTGGGAAAGGGCTTTTCCTGGGCTTCCCTCAGCTTCAAGGGAAAGCATTCAGATGCCCTGAGGGATAAGGGTTGTTGGGGGGCTTGAGGGAAGGTTGCAGGGGTGAGTAGCAGAAGGTTCCTTTCCTGCTCCCCTTCTTCCTACACTCCTCCCACCTTTGCATCTTTCCCATCTTCACCTCCTCTGCCTACCCCCAACCCGCCAAGGTTGGTGAAAAAGGAGGATGTAGATGGGGTTCTTTTCACCAGATGACCACCCACCCCAGACACGAGCAGCGCCCCCTACTGAAGGCCAGAACATGCAGAAGAGGCCCGGGGACTCCAGGGTGGGAAGAGACCAGACTTCTGGCCAAAAGAGCAGCAGAAGCAAAGACCAGGTTGGGGGAGCTGGAGAGACTGGAGGAGGCCTGGGACTTTGCTGCAGTGCTATGAGGAGAGAGGAGGTAATCAGGACCATTCTGCACCAAGAACCACACTGTGCCTTCCTAGCAGAAGCCATGGTACCCTGTATCCACAGCTTTCACAGCCTTCTGGTCCAGGCAGACATGGCCTTCAACTGCTCAAGCAAAGATCAGGACCAGGTCAGGAGCCTCACAGCACAGGGAACCCATCCCACAGATTCCAGGTGTTTAATGCCAGAGAACTGCAGCACTGGGCCCCAAGAATCAGGGTCGGTCCATCTGTAGGTCAGTCTTCTGGGACCCTGATGCCCCCTGTAGGCAGGGGGCTGAACAGGGGCCCCTATCTGCCTGGAGCAGAAGAGACAGACTTGCTGGTGGGAAGCCACAGAGCCTGTCCTGGTGTGATGGAGGAGAGGGCATAGACACTGACTTGTGCTGGGTGGAAAATAGCCCTTGTCCTCAGTCTTCCTGCCTGACAGAGGAGACACGCATTGTCCTCTGAGCTCCATTATGAAGGGCAGAGCTCAGCATTGCATTTTCAGAGCCTCGCAGTCTGAGTGGACAGAAACAACCCCAGGACTCAAGGAACTGTTGGTTTTTCAATAGCACTCAATTTGTTTTGGGAGGCAGATTAAACATTTCAGTCCCTCTAGGGCTGTCAGAGAAAAAAAGAAAGAAATGAAGGAAGGAAGACAGGAAGAAAGAAAGAAAGACATCCAGTTAAGTTGAATAGCACATAAACAACAAATAATATTTTAGCATAAGTATGCCCCATGCAATATTTGGGATATACTTATACCAAATATACTTAGTAAATATACTAAATTTTATTTTATTGTATTCAATTTTACTGGACGTCCTCTATTTTCATTTGCCAAATCTGGCAAATACAATTTGAGGGAGGAAGATGGACCCTCTGCGCCAGACGTGGGAAAGCAGGTAAACATCTCTGCGTGCCTGGGAGAGGAGGAGAGTCCTGGGGCTCCTGCTCTCAGCAGTTTAAAATTCCTTCCAGGCCAGATCCCTAATCCTTCCGCGCACAATGACCGCCTTCTCCCCCACCGCCCGCGCCCACGCCCTCCCCGGTGGGGCCGTGGCAGTGCCACCATGGGCCTCTTTAAGCCCCTTTGAAGCCTCCAGAGCCCCGCGCAGCAGGAGGCCCGGCCGCTATGCCAGCTATGCCAGCTATGTCCCCGTTGCCGCCGGCCACCACCGCTCCCCCATTAATGCCGGCTAATCTGGCTAATAAATAAACTCCCCCTTCTCAGCCGCAGCCCCCCGCTCCATCCTCCCCACTCTCCCAGAATTGATTTCAGAGTTCGACCAGACGGAGTGGCCCCGCTCCACCCCACTCCCATCTGCGGGCTCGGACATTTTTTCTGTCGCTGTCCTGCAGTCCTAGGCCTGTTGCCCAGCTCTGATTCTGAGTTTGGATTGGGGAGGTCTCTGCCCTGCCCATTGCATTTGTGTCACACTTTTTCGGTCCACCTGCACACAAGGGGCAGGACACATGGCTGGGCTGCGACACGCGACAGGTCGCGGGGGATCCGGGAGGTAGGTGGGGCGCCCCCTGGAGGCCGGAGAAGGCCCGGATACGCCCCCTGCCCCGGTGCTCGGGGCTCTCGACGGGACGCGCAGGGCTGCGAGCCCGCCGACAGGTGACTCCGCGTGCTAGCGGTAGGCGCCCGCCGCGGTGGAGTCCCTTCTCCGCGGCCTCTGCCGCCCCCTGCGTCCCCACCCGGGCTTCGAGAGTCTGACTCAGCCGAGCCGGCTCGCTTCACCTCCTGCAACACACCCGGAGCGCGCGGAGAAATTACAGGATTGCAGGGGCACGGCTAATACGCTCTAATTACCCACCGCCGCCGTCATCCGCGCGCTCCCCGGCACCGGGCCAACGCACCGTAATTAGGCCGCCCATCCCTGGTCCCAGAACCCGTTCCCTGTCCCCCTCACCCCTCCCGCGTCGCTGCCACCTGCTGCCGCCCTCCAGGACTGTCCCTCAGGCCCCACACGGGGAAGGGTGCTGAACTTGGGGAAATGGATCCTGGGACCTGCTGTGCCTGCTGGAAGACACTAAGAGAATGGGCACCGGGCAGGGACCTATTTCTTTAACAGGAACCCTAAAGCTTATAGGAGAGTTAACTGTCCCAGGAGTGGGTTGGGCCCATAGGGCAACTGTGTCCCCTTCTTGCTCAGAGAGGGCCACTCAGCCTGAACTTCCAAATCAGCTCATTTAACGGTGGATATATATATATATATATATATATATATATATATATATATATATATATATATATATGTCTCCTTCTATGGCAGGGAAATTCCCTGCCACAGTCTCCTTCTATGGCAGGGAAATTACCCTCCTGCAAAGAAAGATGATACCCCCATCCCAGATGGGGTCTCAAGGAACCAGTGGAGTGGGCTGCTCAGATCTCTCTCCCAGAAAGGTTTGGAGAAGGCCTTAAAGACGCAAAAGCCAGACCTGGAGGCAGGGCTCAGGAGAGCAACAGTGGTTCTCAATTTCTTTGTCTAAAGCGGGCCCCTGCCTCTGCTCTATCTGCAGTTCTTTCTGGAGGTCTGGGGTGCAAATGCATGGCCTTGGGCCAAACTGAACGTTTAACAGGTTGTGTTCGTGAGACCCTACAGAAGTGTAGGCCCCCAGTGTGCTCCCTGCAGCCAGGGCAGACCCTGACTTCAACAGCCCTGCACCACTACTACCCTTCATAGTCCGCAGGATACTTGGCCAGTGTCCCCTTCCCTGGGAGCCTCTCTTCTCTATCATTTTTAGGCACTGCACATGTGGTGGCAGTGGTGGCTGCATGGCCTTCTGGATACTGCTCTGGTGCCCCTTTTTTCATCTTTAATGACTATATGTATCTTAGAACTGAACCGTACCTTCTCCAGGAAGAAGTCCCCATTCTGCATGAGGTTCTTGGGGGTAGAATTGGATTCTCTTTAGATTGGGATCCTGCCAAGGACCAGGGAAGGGAGGATGCAAGAGGAGTTTCCTTCATCAAAGTGGGCTCTCCCAGGGTCTGGACTATGTCTTCTTCCTTCATCTAAAGAGACAGTGTTGGGCTAGAGCGCTGGCTCAACCATTATGGCGCTTGCCTGGCATGCATGAGTATGCCCCATGTCTGAGGAATGAAAGTCACATGAAAAACTAAATAAAAATTGCTTCTCTTTCTCTCTCACTGTCCCCCTTTCTTTAAAAAATAAAAAATAAAGAGATAGCGTCTCCCCATTCCATCTGGGACTCCTTGAGGACAAAGCTGAGGACAGACTGGAACTTCCTAAGGATAGGCCTTGTCTCCTTAGACTGTGGCTCAGGTGGAGGGGGCTGCACCTCTCACAGACTGGGGCTCCCTCAGATGGGACTTTTGCACCCTCCCCTCTGGCTCCCTGTGGTAGCCAGACATTCCTCCCAGGACACCATTTGTCACACTCTGATGAATGAAACCTACTAAGAATAACTCAGTCCTTGTAGTCTAAAGGGCAGGGGTTGGGGGGAGGGAGGAAGCCAGTGACTGTGGAGGGGTCTGCGGGTAAAGTTTTCATTCAGTAGCATTTCCTGGGTGCCCAGCTGGGTGCTGGAGGAGACATGGTGAACCCCACAGAGCCCACCCCCAACTTTTTCATTTCTCTTGGTACCAGGCAGGAGGATATCCACAAGACCCTCATGAGAGAAGTTCAACCCCTTCCTCCATAGCCTTCCCACCCTTGAGGCCCACCCAGTTCCCTCCATGCCTGGACACAGCTCCCTCTACTTTCTCCCTCAGTGCAGGGGAGACTTTGAAGTTGGTGCATGGGGCAGAGGATTGCTTTCAATGGGGATGTGACTAATCTAGAGGATGAATGCCTATCCAATGCCCCTTCCTACTCCCAAACCTCAAGCCTCCAATTAAAACCTACTGACCTTTCCAGTGCAGCTGTCCCCAGGGAACATCTTAGGGGGCCCTTGGGAATGGGGAGGCTGTGAACTTCCCCTGCATCTCTGGACAGCACCTTCCTGGCACTGGGCCCCCACCTGCTACCTCCTGAGAGGGACATTCCTGCCTGGTCTTGGCAAAAACATCAGCCTCAGAGCCAGGCAGCCTGGTACTGAACCAGCTCTGCCACTGACACCACTGTGACCTTAAGAAGCCATTTGCTCTCCTGGGCCTCAGTTTCCCTGTGTATAAAATAAGTTTTTTTTTAATAACTTTATTTAGTTTTTCACATGGCCTTAGTTGCTCCAACACTCAGTTGTGTATGTGGTGCTGGGTTTTGAACCCGGGTTCTCGTGCTTGCCAGGCAAGTGCTGAAACCACTGAGCCACCACCCCAGCCCCTATAAAATAAGTTTTAAGTTTTGTTTAGTTTTTGTGGTTTGCAAGCCTTTCCTTTTTAAAATAATGAACCCTCTTTATTTAAATAGTAACATGTGTTGCACCTCTGCTCTTTGTGGCAACAGAGGAAATGTTTGGGCTGCTTTGGTCACAGTAGAAGCGGGGGCCCAGAGTCCCAGTGTCTAGTTCATCACACGCACACACGTTCACGTGCATTCGGATCAGTGCCAGGGCACCACAGAGCCTGTTTCACAACCGCTGACCCCTGAAACCCTTTCTTGCTCAAATAGTGTGGGGCCCTGACAGGGCTGGGAGCCCTAGAACCAGGGTGCTGACAGCCCTGAGGACCAGGTGGTGACTGTGGATTGCCCAGGCCTTGGGAGGTATGGCTGTTGGGGGAGGCCTTTCAACACTGGGCCCAAAGCCACAGCCCTGTGTGTACCCTCACTGCCTGCCCACCCACCAAAGCCAGCGTCCAGGAAGCTTATGTGAGGTTGAGCCTCCTAAACTGGGGGCAAGGAAACTATGAAGGCTCTGGGGCTCCTCTCTGCAGTCCCCCTCACATGCCCAGGACAAGGGCAGAGTGGTGGGAAGGACCAGCAGTGACCCCACAGTGGCTGAGGGCTGGGGGCTCACTCAGGGAGCCTGGACGAGGCAGCATGGGTAGTAGACACTCAGGAAACCTCACTCACTTCTCAGTCTGGAAGTGTGAAACTTGGTGCTAACAAGGAATGCAGGTGTGCAAGGGCCCACCAGGCACCAGAGACAAGAAGGCAAGATCAAGGAGAGGAGCGGGTGTGGCACAGGAAGGAAAATGGCATGCATAGGAGGCAGGCCTGTGCATGGGGATCCAGCTTAGGGAGGGGACAGGTCCTTCCAAAGTGGGGAATGGCAGAAGCACTCTGGTCCCTCCTTGCTGGCAGATGGGAGTCACTCAGGGGTGCTGAGCAAGACCTGTATTAATCCACAAATGCCTGGAGGCGCCAGGTAAAGGAGGCACCGCTCCACCCCACATTTCCCAGCAATGTGCATCTACAGCGCTCTGGAGAGGCCATTGCTCCCGATGTCCCTCAGGGAACACGGCAAGGGAGCTATGGGAGTGTCTGTGGGGTGTATGATGAAGGAGGGGGAGATATAACCTCATGGTCCACCCCCCACACACACACACACACTGGCATTTGTCCCTAGGGAGCCGCTAGAGACTTCACAGCATTGCCCTGGAAACTCATAGATGGCTACTCTGGACCAGACAGCTCCAGGCACCGAGGCAACAGAAGTCACAGAGTCAGTGGAGGCTCTGCCACCATGGTACCCACATTCTTGGGCAGGGAGACCAACGATCCACCAGTGACAACATGATGCAGTTTAGGTCGTGGTCAGGCAAGCACGGATGGTAAGTGGAGGGGTGGGCAGGGGCAGTTTTAAATGGAGTTCAGAAAATATCTCCAGGAGGTGACATTTGCGGGAAAACTTTGGTAACAAGAAGCCAGTCATGCTTCAGGGTCAAAAGGACTCCAAAAATGTGCAGTATTTTTAAACAAGAAAAGAGCATGTACCCATAAAGGCTAGAGGGTAGGGGAACGAAATCTGTTTCCGGAGCATCTGTTCTATGTCTTGTGCCAAGATGGGGAATCCCCAGACATCATCCCCTCAGCCCTCCACGGAACACTGGCTGTCAAATCCTGCATTATTTTCATTTTACAGATAAGAAATGTGAAATCCGGGGCATTTGTTGCTTCCTTCATCTAGGAAGATTTGTTGAGGATTTGCCTCTGAAAACACTGCGATAAAGCCCCACAGGCCCTGCCTCAGAGCCTACCCTGTGGGGAACACAAGGAGGGCCTAGTGGCTTCCTGGAGGACTGAAGGATAAAGAGGGGGCAGCTGGTAGATGAGTTGGAGGGGCCAGAGTTCCATGCAGATGGAGCAGCCTGGACCCAGGCCCAGCAGGGAGCAGCAGTTGTCCAGAATCACCCACTCTGGGTTCGAGGGGCTTTGGGGTAATCTGAGACTGGGGGCCTGTTAGGGCATGAGGGGCAGTGTAGGCCACAGACAAGAGTCTGGATTTCCTTCATGGGAAATAGCCCCACAAAAGGCATGTATGTATGTATGTAAGTGTTTATACTGGGGATTGAATCTAGGGGTGCTTTACCTCTGAGCTACATCCCCAGCCCTACTTATTTTTTATTTTAAAACAGGCCTCGCTAAGTTGCTGCTTCTGGTCTCAAGCTTGAGATCCTCCTGCCCCAGCCTCTTAAGTCGCTGACGTTACAGGCATTCTTCACTGCACCCCCCACCACAAAAATGTTGTAAGCAGAGAGGTGACAGGGTCAGGATTCCTTTGAAAAGGAGTGGGTCCTGGGTGGGTAGCACCAGCAGCAGGAAGACGGGAGTGCAGAAGTAAAGGACTGAGAAGGGGTCCTGCCCAGCTGTCTGGCTGGGTCCCTGAGGAGGCTGGGATGGCTAGTAAGGATACTGCAAGCCAGCAGAAGGGCAGATGGGGCCATCTGTGTGGCTGTTAGGCAGGGCAGGTGAATGAGACCTTAGTCAGGGCTCTGGTGACTAGCCAGGCTGAGTGACAGGGTCACTGATGGCAAAAACAGTAGGTGCCAGTCAACAGCAGGGCCTCATCAGACAACACAGGCTGCCACACTGCCCCACACATACATACAGACGTATGACACACGGACACACAGACGTATGACACTGCCTTGACTCCTCCATCTGTATTGATGAGAGGTTGGGAAGGGGCACAGGATGAGGGTCAGAGGTCACAGAACAGTATGACCCAAGCATAGCTCAGGCTTCAGGCCTCTGAAACCTCTTTCTGAATCCCTAAAGCAGATGCCACCCCATAGCCTCCTCCCAGGTTCTCAGTTCCCTTGGGTGCCCCACCTCCCCATATGCACTGAGACCTGTCCTGTTGGCACCTTATCCAGGACACCCAGACACACCTTACTGGTCACATTAGCAGGGAAGACAGCTCCAGGTTTTGCAACTAGCAGCAGAATCTGGGCCCAGAGCAGCCCCTGGAGGCTGGCATGAATAGGCCATACCAGGAAGAAGAGAGCTCCCAGGCCAACCCAAGGACCTGAACTCAAGGTCAACACTCAGCAGTTCAGACACAGTCTGGAGGAGGCTGCAGCAAGATCAGCGAGTATGAACATTCCTGGAAGGGGACTTGTCCCTTGGAGAGCAATGAGCCTGCAGACTTGAGCTGCATGAATGAGGGGCAGCATATACCTGGAGGGGAGGCAAACCCCTGGGCTCCAAGCTGGCCAGACCCTCCTGGGCCTGGAAGTCTAGATCCATCCTGAGGCTCCCCCTCTCAAGGGGATAATGACAAGACAGGGTAATTGACAGGAAAGGATCCAGAACTCCCGCCAAATAAGGAGCTGCCTCAGGAATGTTTAGCCCAAAAAGACACCACCCTGTGGATTGTGTCCACTTTTACACGCTTTGCACCACCCTTCGCCCTGGTCTCGGGGTAGCTCCTTCCAGAGGCAGCTTGACAGTTATCTGTAAGACTGTTTGATCGGTGGTGTTCCCTAATTTGACCGGCTCTGTGAGTCAGGAGTTGTGTGCACTTGTGCTCCCAATTGTTTTCCTCGTTCCTGGAACATAATAAAAGCTCAATAAACGTCTATAGAGGGAAAGAAGAAAGACAGGAAGGGAGGGAGGGAAGAATTAAGCATGCCTTGACCCGTCCAAGGGCTGCCAGGTAAAGGAGGATTTGACTGGTTTTCCAGGGGAAGGAGCCCAGAAAAAAAGGTGAAGAAGGTAAGAAGGCAGACTTGAAACCATCCAGAGTAAGAAGCTTTAAAAGTCACATGGCCACAATGCAGATTGCGTGTCCCCAAGAGACCATGAACTTCTCCGGAAAGAATTCAAGCAAGACCAAGAGGAGTGCTTCTCAGAGGTGCTGGTGCTGAATGAATGAATGAGAACTTTCTGACGACTCTACAAAGAATTTCATGTGGGCAGAAGGCTGAAGGCTGAAGGCTGAAGACCTTGTGTCAGAACTGAGCAGATGAGATTGGCACTATACCAGACCTCAGGTGGACGACGCGTCCTGGGCCCCATCCTCAAAGGGCTCAGTGGGAGACACACGCAGCACATGTGCATGCACACACATACACACACACGCACGAACGTGTGCACACACACATACACACTGTCGGGAAAGCACCTTTGAATCACGGCAGCAACGCCAGACGTGTAATGCTGAGTGACATCCACAGCAGGCAAGAGGGGCATCTTGGAAAGTGCTATGCCCTAACTCCCTCCCTCCCACACTTTCCCTGTTTTCTCAGAAAGCTCACTTTTCTTTCCAGAACTCCGTCTGGGTCAGTCTCCAGGAGTGATCCTTTGGCACAAGTTTGTCCTGATGCCCCTCGAGCAGCCTTCTACTTGGGGTCGAGGGAAGGGTCAGTCCCTGGCATTACATGGCATTGACCCTTGCAGAAGCTAAGGGTAGGTGCCACACAGCGCCAGCTCAGGGGGTGCAGCAGGTGCCCTGGCTCTCAGCCCCCACTGGTAGGTTCACATATGCTTGGCCCATGCCCAGAAGACCCTGCTCCCTGCCTATGCACTTTCTGAGATCAGGTCCTTGTCTCCCTTGCCTCGGTTTCCCATCCATAGGTGCTCAATGAGCATGAGGTGAGTGACACAGTACACCAGGGCTAGCAGAGCTGCCATAGGAAAGGGTTCCCTGCCCAGAGAGGTGGGAACAGAGTGCCTTCCTGGTGGGGTACAGGAGCATCCAGACGAGATGGGGAAGAGCACACTGGCCTCATGAAGCCCCTAAAGTTGGCACCAGGTCAACTTGCCTTCTGTCCAGGTTCAGGTCCTACCCTGGCCTGTCTCCAGCATCCCTCCCCGGCTGGTGACCTGTCAGTGACTCACAGCCAGCTGCAGGCACAGAAAGGAGAAAGTGGCCCCCAGCTGAGCTCATGCACTCGCAATTAGCCCTCTACGCCCCCTCACCACGGAGAGCCTCCCGGCTTCCACGCACGCACGTCCCAGGCTGCCCTTTCCCAACCACAGCACGGCTCTAGCTGCTTATTTTAGCCTGATGAAGCCTCTTGAAATGTCAACGCTGTAACTGAGCCAGGGATCACCCAGTTCAACCTGTTAATTCAGCCAGGAGGAACATGGGAATCCAGAGAGAGTGAGTGATGTGCATCAAGTCACACAGCAAATTGGGAGCCCAAATCCAGCTATCCTTGACTCGGAGAGGGAAATCTGCTTCAGGAAGTCCCTGACCAGACTTCCAGAGCCCCTGGAACCTGCACACATGGATTTGAATCCTTGTTTGCAAGTTACTCTCCAGGCTTCTGCTTCCCCATATCTAATATGAGTCTAACAACAATCCCTCCCTCCCAGGCCAGAGTGAGGATCGGATGAGTTAATATATAGGAATTACCGAGAACAGTGCAGACACAAAGAGCATGCTCAAAACATGGTAACCAGCATTCCTAGGTGTTTGGTAGAGTCACCCAGACTTGGTCCTTGATGTGGCAAATTCAAAATTCAGTTTGATCAGTTTGAGCAGATTCTGGGAGAACAGCCATATAACCAAATTTCTGGAAAATCAATGTGGTCCTCCCATGGAGACAAATTTGCTGTCAGGACCACAGGGGTCACAGAGGCTTACTCCCACTCTGGTAATCATCGTCTGAGACTCAAAGATCACAGATGTCACAACAAGAGCAAATGGAAATTCTCAAAGCTAGTCAAGCTGGGTGAGGCTGAAGAGATGCCTTTCTGGATGGGCACAGTGGTCCACACCTGTAATTCCAGTGGTTCAGGAGGCCAAGGCAGAAGGATCCCAAGTTCAGAGCCAGCCTCAGCAACTTAACAAGGCCCTGAGCCAACTTAGCAAGACCATGTCTCAAAATTTAAAAAATAAAAATAGAAAGGACTGGTGGTGTTGCTCAGTGGTTAAATACCCCTGGGCTCAATCTCTGGTACCACACCAAAAAGAAAAAAGAAAAGAAATGCCCTTCTGAACTGAAGAGCTGCAAAATGGGGAAATCACAGCCCCTGGCTCACTGGGTGGCTGTGTGCATTAGACTAGGTGACGCAGTGCCTGCTATATTCCTTTCCAGTCCTCCTATCTTCCATCATCTGCTTGAGGCCAGTTCTCTCAATTCACAGCAGCCTTGCTTGGACTCAGCTGGATAAACACTGACAAACTCTTCCCCTTCCAAGTTCCTCCTTTACCAGTCACCAAAGCTGAGGCCGCATACCGGATGAGTTATGATCCCAGAACACGTACAAGATTGGGGTGGTCTCATTCCAACCTCAGAGACATTGTTGAATGGATGACTCAGCGAATCAATGAATGCAGAGGTTCCCAGAACCTCCTGTAAACTCAGCCTGAGCTCGTACCCTTGGGCAACACTGGGGTTTCCCCAGGCCCCAGCCGTAACCCACCTCCAAGCACAGGCTGCTCTTCAGCCGTCGTTCATCCTTCTCATCAACTCAGCCACCTTTCTTTGCCCTACCCCATCTTCACCAGACAGGTGTGTTTGCAACTTGCCTGCCTGGCTGCTGTCAGCTCTCTCCTGCTCTCTAAATCACAATTGTCATTGGTCACCCCACCCAAGCCCCTATGATGGCCTGCTCAGGAAAGATGATTCCTTGCTGCTAATCCAGCTCCACCAAGAGTCCATGGCCTGGCCAAACCTCAGGTGGCCCCCATCTGTAGAGTTCTGCCACTGTGGCCCACTCTTTACATTGCATATTATGGAAATCATGGATTCTGCCCATAAGGGAAGAGTGGCGCTATCAGGGAAGAGGGCCTGTGGGAGCCATCTGGGAGTTTGTGCCCCTTTGAGAAGCTGGACACTAGTTCTGTCCTCAGGTGCTGGCACATGGCTCCAGTTTGGTTTCATTTTGTTCCCCATCACTGGCCCAGTGCCCAGAGCCCTTCATGTTTCTGGGCTACCAGCAGGACCTATGCATCAACCAGAGGGTTCCAAGAGTTTCTGAGCTATAAGATACTAAGGAAATTGCCCCGTCTGGTGGAGATGTTCCCAAGAGTGTTCTGAAATGTGTAGAGTCTAATTAACAGTGACGAGGAAAGCTCTAACTTTAGGTGTCATGGGCTAGAGATGTTAAATGCCGCACCATGTACAAGGCAGTTCACACGATGAAGAATTGCACTTCTGCCCTCCTTGGAGAAACTCTGTGTGAGCTTTTTCACCTTTGAAAATTCTTGCATTGTCTCACACATGAGCTTTTAGAGAGCACCTCATATGCCTCTAACCCTCTGATACCCAAAAGTTCGTGGTTACCTCACAATGCAAAATACATTTAGACCACTTCTAAGAGTCCCCAAGGTCTTAACAGTTCCATCATCATCCAAAAGTTCAAATGTAAAGTGTCCTCTGAGACTCAAGGCAAACTCTCAGAGTATGAAACCATAAAAATCAAAAGTAAATTACATATATCCAAAATACACTGACACAGAGTATTCATTTCCATTCCACAAAAGAGAAATAGGGATGTAGAAAGAATGGGATGCAACCAAAGCAAGACTGAAATCCAGCTGGGCACACAAGTTCCATAGCTCCAGCATCTGGGGCACAAGATATGTGATAATTTCTCCAAAGGGCTCCTGTAGCTCCACCCCCATGGCTTTACTAGTTACAGCCCACATGGCCTCCCTCTTGACTTGTTTCCGCTCAATTCCTGTAGCTTTCCTTGGCAGGCATCTTATAGTACTGTTATCCCTTAATCTTGGGGGGGGGTCTCCACTGCAGTTTTGGCTTCCTTCTCACTTCTTCATTCATCACCCTCTCAGAAGCAGCCCATGGGGACTCCAACCCTGTGACCTCCAATGGCCTTCCTTTGAAATCTACGTGGAAGTCACCATGACCCCTAACTCTAGCATCCTGCATCCCTGTAAAACCAGCATCATATGGTTGCTACTAAGATCTGCCACCATCTTGAGCAGTAACCAACTCTCCTGGGGCCACAACTGCAGCAGCCTCTGGGTGCTTGGGTAGCTGAGCATAATGAAACAACTTCCTAGCCCTCCTGTGCAAGGAGGGTTCCCCAATGGTCTCTTCTCAAAGGAATTTTTATTTCTTTTATACCCTGAGCCTGAGATGGGTGTCATCTTGCCAATTCCCGAGATGCTCTGAAACCATCTTTCCTATTGTCTCTGTGCAAAGTACTTAGCATTTCCTTAGTGTTTGTCAGGTCTTTAACAACCACAACTTCCTGAGTCCTAGTGTTACTTGCACTTTTCTGGCCAAATTTCAAGTTTTTCAAATCTTTCTGCTCTTCATTATCACAGTAAACTTAGCTAAAAGCCATCAGCAATATGCCACTGCCTGAATGCTATGCTGTCTTGAAATTTCTTCTGCCAGATTAATCAGTTCATCACCTTTAAATTCATCTTCACAGAAAGTCCCAGAATATGGGCAAAATGTAGACAGATTCTTTGCTATAACATAACATGAATGGCCTCAATCCCAATTTCTGATAGAGTCCTTCTGCTTTGAAACTTCATGAGCCCAGTCTTTACTGTCCACAGTCCTGTCAGCACTCTGATCTTTTGAACTTTCACCAGAATCTCCCATTAAGCTCCACTTATAACATTCTAAAGCTTTTCCTTTTGCATATCTAAACTTCAAAAATTCCTCTCCTCATAAATCAGCTCCTAAAGCTTCTGAACCACATGGACAAGTTAGTCACAGCAATGACACCACCCTGGTACCAGTCTGTTTTAGTAGTTTTTTCACTGCTGTGAACAAAAGACCTGAGAAGAACAACTTTGAAGAGGAAAAATTTATTTGGGGCTGACAGTTTCAGAAGTCTCAGTCCATTGATGGCTGACCTCATTGCTCAGGGTCCAAGATGAAGCAGATCAGCATAAGCAGAAACCACATGGAAGAGCAAAGCAACTCCGGACATAGCAATCAGGAGAGAGCTCTGCTCACCAGGCACAAACTACAAGCCCTAAAGGCATGCCCCCAATGAACTATCTCCTCCAGTCACACCCTACCTGCCTACAGTACCACCAAGTTAGTCCATATCAGTAGATTAATACACAGATTAGGTCACACTTCATAATCTAATCATTTCACCTCTGAAACTTTCATTATCTCATAGCTAAACCATTACATGTTGATTCTAGTCAAAAGCACTTTTCATGCAGTCATAGAAACTAAAATCCAGGAACCAGTCCAAGGTCACACAGCCAATTTATCTTATAGGCATTCTAGAAAGAGGGACACAGGAGCTCTGGCTCTTGAGGATTTTTTTTAAAGAGAGAGAGAGAAAGAAAGAGAATCAACTTTATTTTTCATTTGGCTTGTGTTTTTGCAATACTTAGTTGTGTATATGGTCCTGGGGATCAAACTCAGGTCCTCATGCATGCCAGGCAAGCGCTCTACCACTGAGCCACCACTCCAGCATCATCTTGAGGATTTTTACAGTATCTGTTCTCAACTCCATGAGAAATCACCAGATCTAGTGCACAGAACACCTGCGATATGAGAAGGCTTCATGGAGGTGTCATTGACCTGAGTGATGAGAATGACTCGTGGATTCGTGATTCCTGGAAGTAAGGGAGGGCACAACAGGCAACAATGGGATAAGGACTGGTGCCAAGGAGTGAAGGTGACTGAGAAGTGAGCACACACTTTGGAAAGAATCGTAGTGGAGAACCGAAGGTGCCAGGAATTGTGACGCTAGACCTTAGGGGACTCTGCATGTCAAACCAAATGGCAGGATTTTCTGCTACAGATATGGGAAACCACTGAAGATATATCAGAGTAGGTGTGCAACCATGAGCTCTGGATTTAGTAGGAAGGTTTCTGGGACTGCCTGTGGAGAAGCAATGTGAGGGAGATAATACAAGTAGGAAACCACTAACAGAACAGCCCAGGTGAAGTACACATATGAGATCATGAATGAAGACAATGTCAAGGGGGTGGTGTGAGTCAAGCAATGTTGCAGGGATTGGTAATGTCTTTATAATAAACAAAGGATGATGTCTCTGTCTGAGGATTTGAATGTAGTTGATTTAGAAATTAACATCAAGGATTACCAGTAGGGCAGTGGGCAAATCAGGCAGGAAAGGGAAAGCCGTCAATGAAAGGTATTTTTCATCAAGTCAGTTACTGTCTGACTGGAGATCTGTGGGAGATAGTGTAGAAAACCCCTCTGACTTATTCCTTGAAGGACAAGGGAGTTGTAGATGTTTATGTGCTGACTCACATCAGTCATTGAAAATTGCTCCTGAGAATGTGAATTCCCTGGAGATCTGGGGTACCCATAAGCAGAAACAGGCTCTACAGACAGAAAAAAAAACCCTATAGGGTTTCAGGTATATGCAAATGGAAGTCACCAGGTAACTGTAGAGAGAAATGGTGAGTGCCAGAAGATGGAGCATGGTTCTGACAGTGTCAATAACACACATACTTTACATACAAGTCAAGTGAGTTTGTCAAAATGGCTTCCTGCCTAAATATGACTCCTTAAGTGAACCAGGTTATGATATCTCCAAGACAGAGAGCCTTTACACTGAAATAGCTAATTCTTATGACCCCAGGAAGTCAGAAAAGGACTCTGAAGTACAATATGGTTTTATTTATTTTTGCTTTATATATTTTGAGGTGAAGTTATCAGATGTTTACAAATGTAGAATTAGTATATCTTTATGATGATTTGAAACTCATGTCATTATTAAGTATCTCCTCTAATAATGCTTTTTGCTTTAAACTCTATTTAGTTGGATTTTAATATAGCTGCACTAGCATTTTGTTTTTGTTAGTATTATATATTAGATTTTTGCCCATTCTTATTCTTTATCTCTTTATTTCAAATATATCTATGTAAACAACAGATACTTGCATTTCATTCTTATTCAAAATAAGTCTGAAAATCTGAAAAATTTTGCTTTTTAATGGAGAAATTTAGTCAATTTACTTATAATAAATTGCTTTTGTATTTGCCTTAAACTATCATCTATTAAGCATATTCTAAATTCCCTATTTGCCTGTTTCTTTCCTCTTCTTTCTCTGCCATCTGTTGGCATTATTTTCTTCAATTATCCCCCTATTAATTTGAAAGTTGTTCATTCTTTTATAACCTTTCAGTAGCTACTCACAGATTATAGCATGCATTTGTAATTAATCATAATATTAATCAATTCTTTTGCTCTCTTTACCATAATATGTACAAGGATCTCAGAACTTTAATTCCCCACAAAATTATCATCACCATTATTACATATACAAACAATATTATTTGATATTTATCCATGTTTGCCATTTTCATTGTTCTTCATTCTTTCCTGAATCTTTGACCTTTCATTTAGGATCATTCCTATCTAAAAATTATTCTTTTAAATGTGTATCTGATTGTCATCAAATCTTTCCATTTAAAAAAATTTTAAATGCTCTACATCACTAGCAATGAGGGAAATACAAGTCAAAACTTCGCTGAGATTTCACCTCACTCCGGTCAGAGTGGCAAAAATGAAGAATACAGACAATGACAGGTGCTGGAGGGGTTGTGGGAAAAGAGGAACACTGTTACATTGCTGGTGGGACTACAAATTGGTACAGCCACTCTGGAAAGCAGTGTGGAGACTCCTCAGAAAATTAGGGCTGGAACCGCCTTTTGACCCAGCTGTCCCACTCCTGGGTATCTTCCCAAAAGAGCTAGAATCGGCTTACTATACAGATACAGCTTCATCAATGTTTATAGCAGCTCAATTTACTATAGCTAAATTATGGAATCAACCCAGATGCCCCTCACTTGATGAATGGATCAAAAAACTGTGGTACATATATACAATGGAGTACTACTTGGCTTTTAGAGAAAACGACATTATAGCATTTGCAGCCAAGTGGATGGAGATGGAAAAAATTTTGCTAAGTGAAGTATCCCAAACTCAGAAACTCAAGGGCCGAATGTTTTCTCTCATTTGTGGATGTTAGAATACAAGCAGAATTAATACGTTAGATGGCTAACCTATCAATTACCTCAGCATGTATGAATTCTTACATGATCATGGGGAAATGTGCTTAGGTTCCTGGGGGACATAGGGAAGGGGGAAGGGAATAGGAAGGACATCAAGGTGAACTGAGGGAGGTATTATGGGGGAATTTAACCTGAGGGGAACCTCTGTCTTCCACAAAAAGTCCAACTAACTTGGGTCTTAAGTAAAGTGAAATATGGAACCATGGGGAACCCAAAGGGGGAAACCATGGTCTGACACCAATATTGGCTTGTTCTGTCATTACACTTTTTTTCTTGATTGTATGATGATGAACCTCTTCTTGTTGTAAGACCATGTTTATTGAATAAAAAATTTTTTAAAAATTTTAATTGAGTCTCTGCTGAGTATGCTGTTCACATATTCCTGGGATCTGGGCTGAAGCAGTGGCTCGGCAGTTACAGAGCTTGCCTGGCATGCACAAGGATGTGGGTTCAAACCCCAGCACAACATTCAAGGAAGTGTTGGAGCAATGAAAGCCACATGGAAAACTAAATAAAATTGATTCTCTCTCTCTCTCTCTCTCTCTCTCCCTCTCTTTTTAAAATAAAATCAAATTCCTGGGTTCAAGTAATCCTCCTATCTCAACCTCCTGAATAACTAGTACCACAAGAAGTATACCACCACATCCAGCATCTCTCAGATTTTATTTATCTGAAAACATACTTATTTCATCTTTGCTTTTGAATAATTTTTTCTGGGTATTTCTGGCTGTCCACTTTTACTTCCAGTACTTGTGACATTTTGATTTGTAATAAGAAACACATATTTGGATTCCACCCCAATTTCCTGACATAGAGCTCCTAAAACACTTGGAATCTCTTAAGTGGTAAGTGACTTTCTGTACACTAATAGATGACTGGTGGGGGTGAGACCTCCTAGATGGCCTCAGGATGGGAGTTGGTTTCCAGGGGAACCAACCATGTGATTAGAGGGGTTGAACTCTCAGCCCCACCCAATCCCACACCTCAGGGAGTTGATTACTCTGGCCAACGATGTAATCAATCTTGCCTACATAATGAAGTCTCCACAAAACAGCCAAAAGGACTGGGTTTGGCAAGCTTCCTGATTGCTAAACATGTGGAGATATCTAGAGGGCCTGGAAGCCCTTCCCACCCACATGGCCCAATGTATTTTTTCATGTGTATCCTGTGTACTAAATCACAATTGTAAGCAAAGTGTTACCCTGTGTACTGTGAGTCTCTCTGCAAATTATAAAAGGGAACCATGGAACCCCCTCAGTTAATTGCCATAGCCCACAGGTCAAAACCTGGGACTTAGAAAGTGACATCCAAAGTAGGGCTCTAACTTGTGGGACAGAAGCCTTAACCTATGGGGGGACACACCAACTTTGGTTAGTGTTCAGAATTGAGTTAAACTGTAGGACACCCAGTTAGTGTTTGCTGGAGGACTGATTGCTGATGTGGGAAATCCCACACATCTGTCAATATGTTCTGCATTGAGAAAAATGCTTTGCTTTCTCCTTGCCCATAGAGCCCTCTAAAGAATTCCATCACCTTCTGGCTTCCATTATTTTCATCAAGAAATCAGCTGTATAACTAACACCCCTAACCTTGAAGATAATCTGTGCTTTTCTCTGATTTTTTTTTTAAAGAGAGAGGGACAATGAGAGAGAGAGAAAGAGAGAATCGATTTTATTTAGTTTTTCATTTGGCTTCCATTACTCCAACGCTTAGTTGAGTCCTTGCACATGCCAGGCAAGCACTGAGCCACTGCTCCAGCCCCTTCTCTGACTATTTTTAAGATCTTCTAATCTTTGATTTTCAGCTTCCAATTTTACTGATAGTAAAGGTGCTTACTCTGACAGACTTAGGTGTGTTTTCCTTTTTATCTGTCCTGTGTTAGATTATTAGGACTTACTGAACATATGGATTGATCTCTTAGAAGTTTTGGGAAGAGCTCAGCCCTTATCTCTTCATATGTTGCTTTTGACTTAGTCCCTTAAACCTTCTCATTGATTTCTCTCTGTCTCTTAGACTCTCTTCTATATTATTCACCCTTTTACATCTCCATGCCTCTTTCTGATATCTTTTCTGATCTACATTCTAATTCATTAGTTCTTTCTACAGCTATGTCTAATATGCTGTTATACCTATCCTTTGAATTCTCAATTTCCAGTATTATAATATTCAACTCTAGAATGCCCACTTAAAAAAAATGTTTCCATTCTCTGCCAAAACTCTCAATCATGTCTTTTATTTCCATGGGGTATTTTATCTCCTCATAAACATCTCTTAATTTTTAAAAAATATGCATCTGGTAATACCAACATCCAGAGACCCTGTTATATATGTTTTCCTTTTATGTGCGTTCATGTTGTCTGGTCTCATTGTGTGTCTGCTTCTTATTTTTTTGGGTTTTGTGTTGTGTGTGTTGTATTAACGTGTATTTTGTTTGATTGTTGTAAGTCATTTTGGATTTTTGTTCTGTTTTGTTTTTTATGCCCTGAACATTGTAAGTTGAAAATTTGTTTGTAGAAATTATCCGACAGCTGGGTGATATCTTTTCCCAGAGAGAATTTACAAGAGCCTGAGGGCACTAGCAACACTGGATCACCCTAATCCAATTGCAAGAACTGGGATGAGTCAATACTCAGCTGCAGCCCCTGTGAGAACTTGTCTGTTTCCAATTCATCCATTGCCCTCAAGCTCAGCCCTTTGAGGTCTCAACCCATGGGGGTTTACCAAACACTCTTCCGGGTAGTCTCACATCTCCAGGAAACACTCGAAAACTCTGTCCAATCTGTCAGCTGCTGCCTAGCCCAGGGATTCTCCAATCTGGTTTATCTTATATACCACTCAGAGCATCAAATATTCAGTTGCTTAATATACAGTTTTCCCGGTTACCCTCAGCAGAAAGGTTGATCCCATGTCCTAGTCTGTTGCTACTGACACCAAGAGGGCTGTGCAGGAAGTTTCTGTGATACTTGCAACAGTGTTAAAAAGGTGTGTGTGTGTGTGTGTGGTTTTTTAAAAGCTAACAGTTTATACAACTCAGATTAATATTATATGATAGATTGTCATAATAGTTTTTTAAGTTAAAAAACAATCAAGATTTATATAATTTATTGGCTTTAATACCAAAGAGTATTCATCAGGATAATGGATTTTTTTTAAAAAGCAAAATTAAATGATGAGCTGGTTTCATGTTTCAAAAACAAAATTAGATTCTGTGTTCATTTTAAGAAAACCATAACCCAGAATAATTGATAGGACTGGTGGGCAGGAAGGGGAGAGAGCTACTCTGAGTGCTGGGCAGGCAGGGGAACAAGGAGGTAGGCCAGGGGAAGTGGGGCACAGAGAGCTCAGCACTGACCACCTTTGCGTAAGGTGGTCCTCAGCCAGCAGTACGGTTTCTGCTGGATGAGCTGATGGGTCATAGAAATTGACCAGCTACCTGCTGGGGCCTGGCTGGAACTGGAACCAGGGAGAGTGCACAGAGAGAAGGGAATGTCACTGCATCACCAAACGTTTGGGGGCAGAGGCCTTAAGGACAGGACCCTAAGGGAGGCAGAAAGTGTTCCCAGTGTTGGGTCCTAAATGCCCTGGAAGAGGCTCTTTCAAAGCCTTAGTGGCCCTGGAACCGATCCCCCCACCCCTGGCCCGAGCTGCTGCAGCTGAGCCACGGGGGATCCTCTGCTGTCTCAGAGAGAACAGCTTCCTTCCGCAGTGTTGGGAACCCAAAGGCTGCCGGGAGGGGTTGCGGAGCCAGTAGGAGGCCAGGAAGCAGAGGCCGTGGGTATAGACTTCGTTTTTAGAATGTGTGGGGCTCTGAAGGAAGGAATCGAGATGGTGATTCAGGGAAGAGTCAGTGGGCATAGCTGGAGGAAGTTTGTGGGCAGAAGGGAAGGAAGGATTCAGAGCAGACAGAGGGATCAAAGGAGCCCCGGAGATGGAGAAGAACTGAGTGGATCGGTGCCCACCCCAGGCAAAGCCCCGAACACCAATAGCTCTTATTAGTCCTATTTTTCCAATGCAGAAAGTGAACGTCAGAGAGGCTGACCTGCCCAGTCACTGTAAAAAGCCATGCACTGGGATCAGAGCCCAGGCCTGCCAAGTCTCAAAGCCCATCCCTCAACCTCCAGCCCTCCCAATCCGTGTCCACCATGGTTTCAGGGTTTTCCATGACCATGACCACCCCTGTCACCACCACACTGTCATCGTCATCACGCCCACCGTGGCCTCCACCACTGTGACCACCTCCGTCACTGTCCAGCCTACCACAATAATTACACTCACCAACACAAGATTTCCTGTGCTGGACACTTGCAGTTTCTGTCTTTAGGGGTCTCTTATTCTGAAAACAAGAAAAAAGCAAAATAAACTAGCAGAGGCAAAGAGCCGAGGCCTAGGGAGCACACAGCAGGTCAGGTGCTGGCTGTCCTGTGGCCAGGTGGCCTGCATCCCTGACTTCTTTCTGGGAAGGGAGCACATCAGAAACTGGATTTTCCTTTTGCTCAACTTTGCAATGGCAAACTGCATGGGCCACCCCCTGCCCCTATCACCCATCCTCACTGCACCCAAATCCTCCACTCATTGTCTCTCAGCTGGGAAAATAAAGCATTTTTTTTTCCCAAGGAAAAGTCCTTGGGGGAAGCAAGTGCACAGAGAGATTAGAGACTGTCTGAGGCCCAGCTGTTCATGTCCTACTCTGAGCCTCTCGGCTTCCTGCAGGGACATGTTCTCCAGTCGGTCGCCAAGCCCCTTTCCTCCCACAACACCACCACAGCCCCCGTGGGCACAACCAGGGATGAGAAGCCTGGGGTCCAGCCTGGCCCTGATGTCCCCCCTGACCCATGGCCCCAACCCAGCCCACAAGCCCTGATTCCCCCAACTCCAGGCCCAGACAGACAGAGCTCTGGGATGTAAATGCAGACAGGCGGGGAAGCCTGGGGACACTCAGCCAGTTTCCATGCTGAGTGGTTTGTTCTGAGCTGGGCTGCCAATTCCCCCTACTCACTAATCCCAGGATTAGAGTAAGTGGAATCCAGGAACACAGAAGCCAGAGCCTGGCAATGGGCATGGTGCAGTAAAGGGAACCAGACAAGCTTGCTGTGGGAGGCTGCTCAGCCCCTCGCACAGCTGCTGTGTGGCCTAGGCAGGCGACTGATCTCTCTGTGCTCCACTTATCCAGGGAGGATCATTTAGAGAGGACCTGTGCAGCACGTGGCATAAGGGAAGCCAGGGCCTGTGTTCCTGCGAGCTCTACCTGCAGGGAAGGGTGTTTAGGAAAGGAAGTTTCTATTTCTCACCCCTGAACACCACCCCCAATGTCTTGAGCCCAGGGAGGCCAGGTGGGTCAGTGGAAGAGCGTGCGCTGGCACCGCTAAGCTGACCCACCGGAGCCGCCAATGACTCATCCTTGCTCAGCCACATTTCCATATAGCTGTATGGAGGTGCCTCCAGGCCTGCATCCAGGGCGACGTGAGGGGTGACACTGGTGAGGGTCTAGCAGTGTCTGCTGACATCCACCCTACCTCCCTCACCCTGTCTGAGCCAAGTGAGGCCAGGCCCCTGGTTCCATCCTCGGTCCACAGACAGCAGCATCTTGTCCCCCCTGGATATTTGCCACACCTCTTGCTCCTCTTTCCCAAAACCATTGTCACTTGTCCTTTTCCTTGCCCAAGCAGCTACCATAGTTCCCTAGTAGTGACCACATACCAGCCTTCTCCACCTGTCATTCAAGGCCCCTGCACCACTGTTCCAGCCCATTGTCTCTCCCTGTCTCCCCAGATGGCCCTAGCTGATACCTGCTGCCCACCCGGTACCCACAGCCCCTATCTCCTGGTGTCCCCTCCCGCCTCCTCCTAGGTTTCCAAGCAGGGCCCCAGATCATCCATCTCTGAACTTCAACGGATACAGCAAGTCACAAACAAACCAAATCTAAGCGGCAGCCGAGAGGAGACCTATCCGTAATGGGCCATAACACAGTTACCGGGCGGATTGGCTTTGGGGAAGAAGCAGGTAATTGAATCTGCCCCTCCGGGTGCCATCTGTCTCCATTGCCCGCCTCTCGCTAGAGGCTCACCTGCATCCGGCCACCCAGCGTGCAAGCCCCCGCCATAATGCGATTACCGCATTATTCCATCGAAGGGAGTTTGGGTTCTTTGGGGAGAAGGGGAAGGTCTCAGAAGAACAAGGAGAGGACAGGCCAGAGTTAAAAGGGAACTCTTTCCCCGCATTTTCCCAAGGAAGATTTCCCAGGTAATATTCTTGTTCCTTTTGGATTTTTATCCATACATTTTTTTTTCCTTTCAAGTTTCTGAACTGGCTGCTTTGTGGAAAAGTCTCAAGCACATCAAAGGTGCTTGGATGCATTAACTCCCACACAACAGGACCACGGGCTCAGCCCCAGACTGTGGCACTGGGCTGGACCCCACTCAGTCCCTGGCCAGGTGCATGACCTGGGGCAGGCTACCTCTGCTTTCTGTGACTGAGGGGCTCTCTGTAAAATGCAGGCAGTGCTGGTAAGGGTGAACTCCCCGCTGCTCTGAGACTGAGTGGCTAATCTAGGGATCGCTTTAGAGCGGGGCTGGCCCGGGGGACACCCAGGTCACATTAATGCTCATGGTTACCCATGTACTGTGGGACAGCTGATCCTCAGAGGTCTGCCCTCAGGGGACCCCTGCCCATTTGCAGTGACAAGGTACAGCTGGGCAGAGACAGGAGCAGCTGGGACACACTTTCCTTGCTGTGACTCCCAGGTGCTGAGCAGGGGCCACTGGCAGCCTGGTCCCTGGGCTTCAGAGAGGCTCCCTCTAAGACTTCTCATTCTCCTCATACTGAGGTGAGACCTAGACCTAGGTCAAGTGCCCAGGTGAAAAACCGTCAAGGCCAGGGACCTCTGCCTGTGAGACCCCCAGGACAGTGTTCATAGGATCTGGCAGAGAACTCGAAAAGTCAGGAGAAGCAGCAAATGCAGAGGACCCCAGGCATTGGGGGGCACTAGCCCCAAGCAGGAAGCAAAAATTTGCGTGAAGTCCCTGGTGGCCAAAGCCCCATTCATTTACCGGACAAATGTTTGCCACCTGCCTGATCCAAGCTAGGGCCTAGGTGAGGCCCTGGGGCTTCAGAAAGAAAAGTCATAGTCCTGCCCTTCAGAGCACAGTTCCAATGGGAGAGGCAGTGGCTGTGGGCCAGGTGCAGCTGCTGGGGAACTCACCCGGAGAGAGCTAGAGGTGGGGGAAGGAGTCCCAGGCATTTATTTTTTACAAAATTGCAACTCTACTGAGCGTATTCTTCATGCTTTTATGGTTTATATTTTTTAGCAATAACTTCCCACCTTCATGAAGTCATCCACAACATGATTTCTCAAGGCTTCATCACATCGCATTACATGGATATGCCATAATTTATTTAGCCTCTACTGTTGGATATTTCATTTTTGCCTGGCTTCAGAGGTTTAATCAGGAAGGATTCATTTTCCTCACTCACATGAATCATGGAGGTAGCAGCAGACCGAGGGCTAGTGTTCTGTGTTCATGTTGTCATCACGACCCAAATTCTCTCTCGCTTTCTGTCCCTCCAGACTAAGCTCATGACTTCCCCCTCATTCTCATAAGATGGTTGCTGGGCCTCCAGGCATCACATCCATAATTGCAGAAGAAAAAGGAGAGATCATGCTGCCAGCTGAAAATTTCCTCCCCCCTTTTAATCAGAAAAACCACTTACGTCTTTTAGCCAGAACTATGTCCCAAGACCCACCCCAGTTGCAAAGGAGCCTGGAAAATATAATTTTCACTGAGCACATTGCTGTGTAAAAAACCGGAATTGTATTAGTAAGGAGGGTGGGGAGAGTAAACATTTGGCGGGGACCTAATAATGTGCCATCTTGATCCCATAGCCTGGGGAAAATGCAGGGTACCTGGATGCCTGGTTCAGGTACACAACCTGAGAAGTAGTAAGTCCCCCAGGTCCAGGGATACTCAAGTAGAGGTTAACTAATGACTTGCCCAGAAAGTCATGGCAAGGATTCAAACAAAAGAGACATCAAGAGGAGGCACAACTCTCTCCAGCCTTAGGGCTTTATGGGTGAGTCCCACAACCTTCATTAGGTGATTATACAAGTTTGGTTTAATGGAAAAAGCAGTGTGAATTGGAAGTGCTAGGTTCAAACTTCACTATCCCTCTATGTAACCTAGCAAATTCCTAAATTTTCTGAACTTCAGATTCTTCTACCATAACATGAGAATAAATTAGCTTACAATAATGAAGTGATTAACATAAAGCAGGCACGATGCAATTATTTACATGAATTATTTCATGTAATTCTGACAACCTATGAGATGGTCATGATTACATCCCCTTTGGCAGATGAAAAACCTATGTCAGTAAAGCGTTAACAGTGAGGTGATACTGTGAATTTGAATGAGACCTTCTGCATCGGCTCAAGACAGTAGGCTAACAGGAAATGCCAAGTTCGTTTCTTCATTCAGCAAACACTTAACAACTAGTGCCTGCCATTCTCCAATATTCTCTCTTTTTTTTTTTTTGAACCCAGAGCTTTGTGCATACTAAGCAAGTGCTATACCAACTGAGCTATATCCCCAGCCCCACCTCCAGCATTCTCTTAAGGGATACAATGGTGAACCGAAGCTCTCTGTCCTCAAAGAACTTTCATTTTAATGAGAGAAGACAGACAAGAAATAAAATATAATTTATCTGATAGATTGAGATATTCAATGAAATAAGATAAAAATGGGAGATGCTGAGGTGGCTAAGGATTGCCATTTTGGAGTGGACACCCGGGGACAGTGTTCTGGCAGAGGAGATGGGTTGGTACAATGGCTTAAGGTGGGCTCTGACCTGGAATGTCCAAGAAACAAGAAGGGTCAAGTGAACAAGGAGGATCAAGGATGTCAGAGGAGCAAGGCAGGACTGTCGAGGTTTGCTGGACCAACCTGAGGGAGTTGAAGCACTGAGGGTTCTGAGCGGAAGGGGCGACATGACCTGGCTTACGATGTAGTGGGATCACTGGCCACTGCTGAGAATAACCTAAGCCAGGGAAAAGCAGAGAGTACAGTCAGGAGGTCATCACGAGAACTCAGTCGAGAGACGCCGCTGGCGGAGCAGGTGGCTATGGTGGCACTGACGAGAAGGGTCAGATTGTGGATGTACATCCAACAGGAATTGCTCATTGATTGGACAGAGGGTGAGAGAGAAAGAGAAGTCCAGGTTGACTCCAATCTTTGGGGCTGAGCAAGTCAGAGGAAGAAGCTGATGTTACCAAGGTAAGACTGAGGGGAAAGCAGATTTGAGAAAGAGGAAGGGTCTCAGTTTGGCCCCTACTGATTTTGAGGTTCTGGTAAGAATCCAGGTAGAGCTGTGGAGCAGGCAATGTGCATATGCAAATCTGGAGTTCACAGAAATAAGGAGTCATCAGCATAAGATGTAAATAAGGGGTCTTCAGCATGTGAATAGTATTTAAAGCAATAAGTGAATTAGCTCACTGGGTTAGTCAACGTTTCATCACTGGGACCAAAATACCTGACACAACTTAAAGGATGAGCAGTATATTTTGGCTAATGGTTTCAGAGGTTTCATTGCTCTGGGCATGAGGTGAGGCAGAGCATCATGGCAAATTAAAAAAAATGGGGCTGGAGCGGTGGCTCAGCGGTTGCGGCGCTTGCCTGGCATGTGCAAGTACAGGGGTTTGAACCCCAGCACCACGTACACAACGAAGTCTCGGAGCAATGAAAGCCACATGAAAAACTAAATAAAAGTGATTCTCTCTCTCTCTCTCTCACTGTCACTGTCTCCCTCTCTTTAAAAAAGAAAAAAAAAGAAAAAGAGAAAGAAAGAAGAAAGAAAGAAAAAGAAAGAAAGAAAGAAAGAAAGAAAGAAAGAAAGAAAGAAAGAAAGAAAGAAAAAGATAGAAAAGAAAAAAAGGGGCATGGCAGAGGAAAGCTGCTCAGCTCACCTCATGGCACCTGGGAGGCAGAAAGAGAGAGGGGAGCCAGGGACAAGATATAGTCCCCAAGGAACCACTTCCTCTAACTAGGCCCCAGCTCCCCTTATATATTCAGCTTTTCAATCCATCAGTGGATCAGTGCATTGATGAGATCAGAGCCCTCATGATCCAGTCACTTCCCCAAATACCCGCCCCTGGACACTGCTGCACAGAGAACCATGCCCTCCTGATCCGCACCATAACACTCACCAAGGAAAAGGCAGATGGAAAAGAGAAGATGCACAGTACTGAGCCTGGGGTTCTCCTGTGTGTAGAGGTCAAGAAGACAGAATGGAGCAGCCACAGAAATGTAGAAGGATTAGCCAGAGAAGGGGGAGGAGAAGTAGGGAAGGCTGTGTCCTGGAGGCCAAGGGAAGAAAACACAAGTGACTTCTCTAGAAATATGTATAAAACTTTCGAAAAGTGAATGCCCCTTAATGGAAAACTGTATTTCAAGACTATATTCTAGGGCTGGAGAGGTTGCTCAGTGGTCAGAGCGCTTGCCTGGCATGCGTGAGGACCTGGGTTCAAACCCCAGCATCACATACACAACTAAGTGTTGTAGAAACAAAGGCCAGATGAAAACAGTAAATAAAATTGATTCTCTCTTAAAAAAAATTGTACTCTATATCACTTAGCTAAGTGAAATGAACAAAACTCAGAAACTCAAAGGTCAAATGTTTTCTCTCATATGCAGCAGCTAGAGTAAAATAAAGGAAAGGGGGAGGGAAGGACAAGAGGACATGAAGAACCAATGAAATGCAAATTAATAGATGAGCAAAAGGAAGTCTAGTGTAAGAAGGAGGATGGGAGGAAAAATGGGGAAAGAAATGAGGGCTCACAAACCAAAATCAATTTCCATGCAAAAATGAACCCAACAATTATAATGCTCTAATCATCATTGTCATCAACAAAGTCATAAACAAATAAAACTCCATAGCAACATTTTCTTTCCTCAGGCATGCTGAAGTGGGAAAAAGAGACAGAGAGGGAGAGAGAATGTGTTCTAAGTAAATAATCTTGACCATGCACAAAGATTCACAGTTCAGGGTATTGTTGATGGTGTAGATTATAAAAGTGAAAACAAGAAACAACTCGGGGGCTGGAGCGGTGGCTCGGCGGTTACGGTGCTTGCCCAGCATGCACAAGTACAAGGGTTCAAACCCCTGCACCCACGTACACAGCTGCCTGTTGGAGCAACGGGGGTCATGTGAAGAACTCAATGGAAATTGATTCTCTCTGTTTCTGTCTCTTTCACTGTCCTTCTCTCTAAAGGAAAGGAGAAGAAAAGAAAAAAAAAGAAAAAGAAAAAAATGAAACAACCTAAATGTGTCCAACAGAGATTGATTAAATAAATTATGATGCATTCCTATGGTGGATGCCATCAAAACCAATGTTTTACTGAAATTTTGAAGAATATAGAATAACCCGTGGATAGGTTTGTCTTTATGATCGCTTATTAAGCAAAAACAACTGGGTTATAAATTGTTGTAAACAAGGTCCCTGTATCAGACGACGAGGAACAAGGAAACCTCTCCAGGTACTTCAAGCAGGTAGGATTTAGTATAGGGAATTAGATGTTTACAAAGTTGGGAGAGGGCTGGCTCAGGTGCATGGCTATCTTCCAGAAAGTCAGGATACCTGAGCCTCCACCATCAAAGCAGAGAAAATGTATGGAGACTTCTATCTGCTGGAGCCCACACATCTGTCTGCCTCTGCCAGGTACACAATGCTATAATTGATGCTCCTCTCCCACCTGCCAAATCTTGTGGCAGAGCATCTCACTGGCTGGCAGGGATTCTGAGAACTGCAGCTCCCTGGCTTCCAGCCCCCACTGGGCAGGGTAGCACAGATGAGAAGAGGGAAATGATAGTGAGTTGCCAGAAGACAACACGGCACACATTTACAAATATTTCTTTACAAAGATAATGCGCCTGGAGGAAAGAATGAAAACATCAACAACCGTGGTCAGCCAAATAATGCCCCCTCCTCCCACAAAGATGACCACACCCTAATAATTCCTGGAACTTGCAAATATGTTACGTTACCAGGCAAAAGGGACTTGGCAAGGATGGTTAAGGTTACAGACCTTAAAATCAGGAGGGGTTCCTGAGTTGTCCAGGTAGACCCAATTTAATCTCATGAGCCCTTAAAAGCAGAGAATCTTCTCCCTGACTTTTGTAGCACTGTCCCTCCACTTCCAGGTCCCTTCAAACCTGAGGGTCTCTGGCTCTGGGGAGGGCAAGGTGGAGGTTTTAGGTCCCCTTAAGCAATTCGCTCCAAGTGGTATCTGTCTAAAGGAGAAGGATTTTCTGGGGAAATTGCATTCTTTTTTTTAAATAGACATCTTGCCTTCCTGGCTTCATCTCATCTAGCACATCTGGGATGCATTTACAGGCAGCTTTCCCCCGGAGGCCTGGGCCTAGTGCAGAAATTGAGCAGACTGGAAATGAGTAAGACTCATGCCAGGGCACTTAACAGGACCCACCAGTGGCACCTACTTTTCCACAGGAAGCCACATCAGTCAAGAGTACACCACACTTTTGCAAGACAGTTCCAGGGAAAGTCCTCCGGAATTGTGACTGGTGGAGGTTGGTTTGAATGTCCCCAGGCTCCTCCATCTGCCATGCACCCTCCTTGTTCTAGGGGCCCAGTCCCTGCTCTGCAATCAGGGGCAACCTCCAAGACCATCATGGCTCTTTCTGTCCAAGTGCCCTCTTTCAGACTCCCAGGATTCTGACTTCCCCCAGGACTGGGTCCCATCTGGCTCTTGCCATTCTGCTCTGAGCCCCAGTTTGATGGCAGGAGCCCCTTCCTGCTGACCCACTTCTCCACTATATCCCAGCCTCCCCTGGCTGAGAAATGGGGTGAGCTCCAGTTGCCCCTCTGGGGATCACCAAGTAGCAGGAAGAGCCTCAGTACTCCCTTAAGGCACACGGTGTCGCTGGCATCCAGGGTCACTGCATTCAATGCCCTGTCTCCAGCCCAGGAAGCCCACCGCTCGCTCCATAGCCAGTCACCCTCGTCCTCCCTGCCTGGAACTCGGTTCCCCTGCACCTGTCTGTGTGCTCTTGGGCTTCTCTCATGAGAAAGGGAGTGGGATGTGTCTACACCCACTCAGGCAATGAAATATAACCACCACGTCACCTCCCTTCCTCTGACATGACTGAAAGGAAGGGCCAAGGGGGCTTCTGAATTGAGAGCTTGCTGCTTCTGTGCTCCTGAAGGTGACCATGGTGTTAAGGAGAAGGGGACAGCTTAGAGAAGATACCCTCGGCTCACCAGTCATGCAGATGCCCTCTGCCACCTCCAGCCCCTGCACCTGTCATGCCCACAAGTCACCCTCCTCTATCCCCAATCCTCTCCCCTCCCCATAAGCCCTGGGCCAACAATATTCACCCAAGGGTGATAATGGAGTCCGCTGGCTTCCTGAGACAGGTTCCAGCCAGAGGACTCCACCAGTACATCTGGCACTGAAGGGAAGATGGTGAGGTCATATGTTTAGGACAAAAGAACAGCCCAAGGGACCCTGGAGGAGACGGTGGGGGAGTGCTCATCAGTTTCAGAAGCTGCTGACAAAGTCCCCATCCTACAAATGTGGAGAAGTGGCTGCACCAGGCTGGAGTCTCCCTCACTCTCCCTTAGCCCAGCTTGCCTGTGTGGGTTCCATCAGCCTAGAACCTGCCCAAGGCTCCAGACCATGCCTCTCCCACAAGACTGGGGCTCAACATAGCCCTGAGGGGACAGAGGAGCAGGGCATCTTCCGGGGACAAGCAGAAGAGCAGTCTTCTTCCAAGACCCCTGCCCGTTCTTCTTAGTCTCCCCTGCCCTCCTCATCCCCTGCTCAGCTGTGTCCTCTCTGTCACGGTGGCTCTGGCCAATCCTCTGTCCCCCAGGGACAGGAAGCTAAAGGCTCACATCCTGAGCTTCAGCTCTTACCTGTGGCCATGCCCTCAACCCAGACCTTCACGCCTGTCTGGTGCCTCTACCTCCAGAGAGGAACAGTCAGCTAAGGAGCTCGTCTGCTCTAGGAAAATGCTATGGCTTAGATAAATGTCCTCCAAAGGCCCCTGTATTGTAGGCTTGGTCCCCTTCCCACGGAGCTACTGGGAGGTGACAGGGCCTTTAAGAGGTGGGACCTAGTGGGAGGAAGTTAGGTCACTGGGGATGTGTCCTTGAAGGGGGTATTGGGACTCTGGCCCGTCCTTTCTGCTTCCCAACCTCTATGAGGTGAACAGGCCTCTTCCAGCACATGCTCCTGCCATGGTGTTTCAGGTGGCCACCAGCCCAAAAGCAACAAGGCCAAGCCTCTGAAACCATGAGCCAAAAAAAAACTTTCCTCCTTCCAAGTTGATTATCTCAGGCATTTTGTTACAGTGATGGGAAGTTGACTAACACAGGGAGAGAGTACTGGTCTGTGTTAGTAAAAGAATACATCGGGGCTGGAGCGGTGGCTCAGTGGTTACAGTGCTTGACTGGCAGGCGCAAGTACACGGGTTCGAATCCCAGCACCACATATACAATGAAGTCATGGAGCAATGAAGATCACATGAAAAACTGAATAGAATTGTTTCTCTCTCTCTCTCTCTCTCTCTCTCTCACTGTCTCTTTCTCTTAAAAAACAGAAGAAGAAGGAGGAGGAGGAGGAGAAGTCAAAACTGTTTCCTTCCAGAAAGTGAATGCTGGGAAACTGGACAGACCCACTTATTAATATGTAAAGAATAGAGATGGATTTTTCTCTAATGTTTTAATGGGGAGACTTAGAAGTAGTCCTATTAAACTTGGCCTCAGGTGTAAACTATCACTATCGGTGTTTAACAAGATGCTGGAATTATTTGAAAATGCAATTAGATGAAAGACTAAAACAAGAGGCACACAATTGTCATTGGATAATATTATTCCAGACTTGGATATTCTAGGAGAATCAGCCAAAGAACTTTTTGCATTAATCACAGAATTTAGCAAAGGGACCAATTTAACAAGATTTCCTAAACACAAACTACCTAAAGAATATAGAAAAATTCCACTCATGAAAACAACAAAAACATAACACACATTTTGAAATATGCAGACATAAGTGGAAAGAACAATAAAGCCCCAATGAGGGACTTAAGCATAGAATTGAAGAAAGGGAGAGAGAGGGCTGGAGCGGTGGCTCGGTGGTTGCGGCGCTTGCCTTGCATGTGCGAGTACGCAAGTTCAAACCCCAGCACCACATATGCAACAAAGTGTCAGAGCAATGAAAGTCACATGAAAAACTAAATAAAAATTGCTTCTTTCTTTCACTTTCTGTCTCTCACCGTCCCTCTCTCTCTTGAAAAGAAAAGAAAGGGAGAGAGACCATGCTCTTGGAAAGAAAGTCAACAATATTGTGAGCATGTCAGTGGGTCAGCATAAGCTACAAACCAATGGACTTCTGCATAGAACGTCAGTGCTTCTTTTTGGATAAGTTGACAAAATGATTACAAATCCACCTGGGAAAATAAATACAAAAGAATAATCAGAAAACTCCTGTAGGAAAAGAAAAAGGAGAACCAACAAAGGAAGAGTAATGAGATAAAGCATTTTTACAATATTACACAGCTCCAATAACTAAAATAATACTGGACCAGTGCCCGCAGACAGATCAGTTATAAAGGATAAAGAAATGTTAAAGAGACCCAAATAAACATGGGACTCTAATTCAATAAATTGAGTCATTAGCCAGACACTTGGATCAAAAATAAACAAATCTGGGATTTGCTACCTCACTCCTAACACTGAAATTAATTCCAACAGGATCAAAGATGGAAAGAAAGAAAAACATATGAAAAACAAAGCTACATAAGTGCCAGAAGAAAATATGTGTAAATGTTTTTATGATCCTAGGGTAGCAATTTTCCTAGTCGTGGAACAAAACAGAAGTCATAGCAGAAGATTAATAAGTGTATCTACGAGAAAATTGAAGGAGAAACTCTATAAACAAAATCAAAGGACAAGTTAGAGAAAAATACCAGCAAGACGTATGACAATGTGCTCAATTTTTCTAATTTAAAAAAATAATTTTAAACAGTAAGAAAAAGACCAGGAATCCAATTGTAAAAAACTGTATGCAATGAGTGTAAATAGGCCCTTCAAAAAAAAAAAAATACACTGGCTATAAAAATACACACAATGTTCAACCTCTCTAATAATTCCAAATGCAAATTAAAGCAAGATGTGATTTTTCCCTAATCAGCGTGGCAAAGATGAGGAAGGTTGACAACACTCTGCGTGGATGATGCAGCTATCCAGGCCGTCTCCTACAGTGCAAACGCAAGGCAAGCCAGAACATTCTAAAGAGCAATTAAGCATTGCGGATTAAACTTCAGGTGTCCACACTCTTTAACCTAGCAGTCTAACTTCTAGGAGTTGATCTTGCAAAGGTGTCTATGCAACACGAGTATATGCATGGGGATTTTCATTGCACCATTGTCTATAAATCTTTTGTTAGAAAAGGGAAACAAAGCAGAGATTCATTTGTAGGGAATTAGAGAAGTTAAAATCAATCCATAAACCACCTTATGACCCAGCTCTCCCACTGCTGGGTATTTTCCCAAAAGAGTTAGAATCAGCATATTATAGTGATGGGGCTTCCTCAATGTTTATAGCAGCCCAATTTACTATAGCTAGACTATGGAACCAACCCAGATGCCCCTCACTCGAGTGGATACAAAAACTTTGGTACATATATACAATGGAATACTACTCGGCCATTAGAGAAGACGATATCATGGCTTTTGATATCAAATGGATGGAGATGGAAAGAATTATGCTAAGTGAAGTATCCCAATATCAGAGACTCAAGGGCCAAATGGTTTCTCTCATCTGTGGAAGCTAGAATACATGGGGAAGCAGTATGTTAGACGGCTAAGCTAATAATAACTTCAAATTGTATGATTCTCAACGCACCAGGGAGACGACTCCCTAGGTTACTTGGAGGCATAGGGTGGGGGGAGGGTGTAGGAAGAACTCCTAGGAGACTGGAGGGTGGGAATATGGGGGAATCATCTCAGAAGGAGATCTCTGACCTCTATTCGATATCCATTTAACTCAGGGGTTCTTCTGGGGGAAACAGCAACAGGGGAAACCCAAGCTGGGCATCCATGATATGGCATTAGCCCTGGATAACTAAGTATATATACATTGGTTCTTGAATGTTTGATAATGTTTCCCCCTCAATTGTAATTCCATATTCATCTAATTAGAAAAAAAAAGATTCATCCATAGAGTAAAATGCTGTAAAAGCACCAGTTACGGTGCTTCCCTGGCATGTGCAAGTATATGGGTCAAACCCCAGCACCACATACACAACTAAGTGTTGTAGCAACGGAGGCCATGTGGAAAACTAAATAAAATTGATTCTGTCTGTCTGTCTGTCTGTCTCTCTCTCTCTCTCTCTCTCACACACACACACACACACACAGTCCTTCTTTCTTTTAAAAAAAAAAAAGGTGGCTCTTTCTAGAGATGCTAGTATGGAAAGATGTCTAGGGAAGGTGAGAAAGCACGTTGCTGAGTTTGCTATGATATAGCTTACATTTGCAGAATAAAATTTAAAAGAATATATTTTAATCATGCCTTGGTCCAGTTGCTCCTCCACAAAGGTCCCCAAGGAAGTTTAAAACATGGAAATAGTGGCAAAGGAAAGTAAAATATCATTTTACTGCTAGCTGGGGCCTGGCCTCAAATCAGGAACTCCAGTGAGCAGCACGAAGTCCCCTCTGGTGGTGCACCAGAGTGTCCAGTGCTCCTCCACCTTCACACCCTGTCCCTCCACCTGGGCCAGACCTCCACCGTGCCCGCAGGGTGCATGCAGTCACCCTCCAAGGGCTCCCACCTCTCTCCCTGCAGGTTGAGGGCAGAGGGGGACAGGCAGGGCAAGGGGTGACCCACCTTCAGGGCTCGGAGCTGCAGGGCCTCCCGGATGCAGGGGGTGGACCGGAGCCAGGAATTGCAACAGCTGGCAACTGGGTTTGCGGGTGAGTGGGCAGCGGCCTGCTGTGGTGAGAAGGGGAAGGGTTTGCGGGAAACATGGTTGGCAGAAATAGCCAGGATGGCAGTGCACCGGCAGCCTCTGGGGAGGGGACTGTCGCCCTCAGCCAACTCCCCCAGGGTCCATCCTGGGGCACTGCTGGCCACCTGTCTACCCTACAGGCTTTGAGTCACTTCCTGTGTTTTTCTTTTTCCCCAGGTATGCTCCTGACTCATTCCACCCCTTCTCCCCTTCCTGTCCCTCCATGACTCAGGGACAAGGACAAGACCCACCTGAGGGCCAGGGAAAAGGTAAAGGACACTGGCCTGGGATCAGTGCCCCTCACTTCTGTGCCTCCTGCTCTTTGTCCTCCCCATCACTGACACTGATTGTCCCCAGCTCTAGAGGAAGCACCAGTCGAAGTTTCCCTCAGTCAGTCCCCTGCATCCAGCCCCAGGAGCAGCTCCTACTGAGACCCCCCTGATTCCTCCCCTTGGAGACAGGGCTGCAGTACCTCAACCCCCATCTCCAGTTTCTTCTGGACTCCAACCCCGCTCTCACCCTCCTGCCTTCCAATAAATTCCCTCAAGACTTAAAACATGTCTCAGTCCCTCATCCAATTCAATCAGATTCTCACCAACTCTCCAGAGAGGGAGCCTTCCCAGGGGGAGGCCTTCTCTACCTGTCCGTGTGCTGGACACGGATGGTCATCTCCTCAATCTCTGTCCCTGTACCCCTTTCTTCTTTTAAAACCCAATCCTCTCAACATGGCCTATGACTTATCAACCAGTTAAGGAAGCATCATTGCCTGTACCAACGGTTGAAAAAGGAATGAGTTTATGACCTGACCTTGGCTGATGAGAATCACAGATGAGTTTTCTAGGGTTACTTCAGGGAAAAGTTTTCCTGATCTTAAAAATACACCTTACAAAAGAGATGGAGCCTGTTCAACCTTCATGTACATCACATGTGGATGTGATGTCTGGATATTCAGCAGCCCTTTTGCAACTATGAGGGCAGTTTTAGTATCTGAGAAACAAACCAATACCCTGGAGACAACAGAGCAGAAAGCAAGGCAGGATTCTTGAAAATGTGGTAAATTCACTGATTTTTCCTCCACTGAGCCCACCATTCCTCAGGATTTCTTTCCTTAGGAAATAAAAACTTCCTGTATTGTCTAAACCATCCTGAATGTGAGTTTCTGTTACTTGCAGTTCAAGGGTCCTGATGATCCCGCTGCACATTTGAGAAATCAAACGAGTAGCTGTCAACAAGGAGGGTATTTGCCCTAAGGAGGAAGGAGATCATATTTCCAAACCTCTGGCTCATGTTTAGCCTCATGACATGGGGACCAGGCCTGCTGCCAGGAGAAGCAGAAGGAATGTAGATTATGTGTGGATAAAGATATGACAAACAGGACGTGGAGAGAGGGGACCTCTGTGTGGCAAGAGAGAGGTACGGAGATGTTCACCGCAGCATTGTTTATAATTGTTTATGGTTCCAGCAAATGTGGAAAAAAACCCAGAGATTGATTCATCTGTAAAGAACTGGTTAAATAAATTTCAGCAGATCCACAGAGCTGGAACAGGGTATCAGCAGAGCCCCCAAAGATGTGACATGAGCCAGATGGAAGTCAGGTGGTTCTCGAGTTGTGGGCCTCCAGCGTGGAGGGAGCGGCCCTGGTTGGGTTCCTGCTCCGTCCTGTCGCTATCCTCTCACCTTCCCTCACTCATTTCATCCCCCTTCTCCCCAGCGCACCGCTGATTCCTCAGTGCTTCTGCCCCCTTCTTGAGGGCAGGGACCCATTCTGTGTCTTGGTGCTCTCCTAAGGCAAAGCAGGAGGAGGTCTGTCCAAGATAAGGTGAAAAGGGTCACAGTTCCTGAACAGGATCCCGGCCACAGAGCCAGGAGAGGCGTGAGGATGGGCTGGGAGGGAAACAGAGACACGGATTCTGGAGGGAGGGAGGCAGCCAGAGTACAGACACACAGCACAGGGAGGGCAGCAAGGACGACCCCCCACCCGGTGCCAACCTGGGGATGGGTGCAGACACCGGAAATAAATCTTTCAGGAAAGGATACTGCCCCCTTCGAGGCGCAAGACTCTCCATTCCCCACTCTACCTCACGCTTTTTGCTTTGTTTTTTTTTTTTTATGAGGTGAATATGGAGTTACAATTGAGGGGGAAACACTGTCAAACATTCAAGAAAAAATGAACACAGTTATCCAGGGCTAATGCCATATCATGGATGCCCAGCTTGGGTTTCCCTGTCGCTGTTTCCCCCAGAAACAGTTAAATGGGTATCTCATGGAGGACAGAGATCTTCTGAGATGACTCCCCCATATTCCCACCCTCCAGTCTCCTAGATATTCTTCCTAAGCCCTCCCCACACCCTGTCCCCCACCCTACGCCCCCAGGTATCCTAGGGAGTCGTCTCCCTGTTGCGTTGAGAATCATACAATTTGAAGTTATTATTAGCTTAGCCGTCTAACATACTGCTTCCCCATGTATTCTAGCTTCCACAGATGAGAGAAACCACACGGCCCTTGAGTCTCTGAGATTGGGAGACTTCACTGAGCATAATTCTTTCCATCTCCATCCATTTGGCAAAAGCCATAATATCGTCTTCTCTAATGGCCGAGTAGTATTCCATTGTATATATGTACCAAAGTTTTTGTATTCACTCGTCAAGTGATCGTCGAGTGAGGGGCATCTGGGTTGGTTCCATAGTCTAGCTATAGTAAATTGGGCTGCTATAAACATTGATGAAGCCCCATCACTATAATATGCTGATTCTAACTCTTTTGGGAAAATGCCCAGGAGAGGGATACCTGGGTCGTAAGGTAGTTCCACCTTTAATTTTTTTGAGGATTCTCCACACTGCTTTCCAGAGTGGCTATATCAGTTTGCCGTCCCATCAGCAGTGTGACAGTGTTCCTCTTTTCCCACAGCCCCTTCAGCATCTGATGTTGTTCAAAATTTTCATTTTTGCCACTCTAAAGGAGTGAGGTAGTATCTCATTGAAGTTTTGATTTGCATTTCCCTTATAGCTAATGATGTAGAGCATTTTCTCATATATTTATGGGCTTTCTGGACTTCCTCTGGTGAGAAGTTTCTTTTTAGATTCGTAGCTCACTTATTGATTGAATTATTTGTGATTTTGGTGTTTAGTTTCTTTAGTTCCTTGTATATTCTGGATATTAGCCCTCTGTCTGAGGTGTAGCAGGCAAAGGTTTTCTCCCATTCTGTAGGTTTTTCTCTTGATGCTCTTGACTAGATCTTCAGCTGGGCAAAAACTTTAGTTTAATTGTGTCTCATTCATTTATTCTTGACTTTACTGCTTGAGCCATGGGAGTTTTGTTGAGGAAGGGGCTGCCGACTCCTATGTCCTGTAGTGTTGACCCTACTTCTTTTTCTAGTAAGTTTAAAGTTGTTGGCTTAATATCCAGATCTTTGACCCATTTTAATTTAATTTTTGTGCAGGGTGAAAGATAAGAATCCAGCTTCAGTTGTCTACACATGGCTGTCCAGTTTGTCTAGCACGATTTGTTGAACAGGCTATCTTTCTTCCACACTGTGCTTTTGCCCCCTTTATCAAATATCAAATAGTTAAGGATATGGGGGTTTGTCTTGGGATCTTCTATTCTGTTCCACTGGTGTTCGGTTCTGTTTTGATACCAATACCATGCTGTTTTTGCTACTAGGGCTCTGTAATATAATTTCAGGTCAGGGATTGAGACACCCCCTGCTTCTTCCTTCCTGTAGAGTAATGTTTTGACTAATCTGTGTCTCCTGTTATTCCATATGAACTTGAGAATTGCTTTTTCTATATCTGTGAAGAATGCCATTGGTATCTTGATGGGGATTGCATTAAATCTATATAGGGCTTTGGGTAGAATGGCCATTTTTATTATATCAATTCTGCCTAACCATGAGCATGGAATGTTTTTCCATCTACTCAGGTCTTCTGTAATTTCTTTTTTTAGTGTTTGATAGTTTTCTTTGTAGACTACCTCATGCTTTTAAAATGATGGTTACAGCTTACTGAATTAATTTCCCACCCAACCAATTGTTCATGACCTGCAGACTAAAAATGCTCTGATGCAGGGACACTGGCATGTGACTCACCCGCCAGAACTCTGCACAGCCCACTGTGACCAGCTTGGGACAAGGTCATATAGAGACTAACCACAGGTGTTTAGAATCTTTAATAGTAATTTGATATAGTGATTTTTTTGTCTTTTGAGTCCAACAATAAAAAATATAATATAAATGAATATAATTCATTTATATTATATTTTATAATATTATTGGTTTATAACAGATTGGGATTAAAGAAATACAATTGTTCCTACTTGCAGTTTATTCAAGAAGCAGTGCTTTGGAGGATACAGGCTCTGCCCAGAAGCTCATAGTTAAAGATGGAAAATTCGTCTTCCTCCCCACAGTCAGGCATGGCCCTTCCACCGTATCTTATCTACACATAAATGACTCCTTCTATGCCTATCAGAGCCCTGCAAGTTCAGTTCAGTACAACCATCTCTCCAGGTAAATTTCCAAGATGGTGCCCACCTGCCGTTTCTCCAGAGCTCCCACAATGCACTGCTTGGCCCCTTTTGCTACTTCAGATTTTTGTTTGGTTGACTATGAATGGAACCAGTTCCCCTGAGTGTTACAAGAGAATAGTGAAGGAAGAGAGAATGAAGAACAAAGACTGGGGGAGGGAGGGAAGAAGGGAGATGGGTCTTGTGGATGGTGTCCAGGGTAAGAAAGATTAAATCCAGGCTTTTCCAACACCCCAAAGCCAAAGAAGGTCCTGATGGAAATCCTGGGTATATCCTAACCTAGTGGCCCAAAGAGGGGAGCAGATCAGTGGCCCACTGGAACAGGGAACAGGCAATCCTGAGGATAGGGCCCAGAGACCTGGGGCCTATGTGTGCCCTCATGGGACTGGAGGAGGGTGGGAACAGGCCTCTGGAGGCAATGCTGAGAAGTCATCACAGGCAGGGCAAAGAGAGTGGACTAAATTCAAGAAAGCCCTAAAGGAGTCATTTCATCCATCCTCCTCCCTCTATCCCAAATTCTAGTAGCAACATCTGAATTTTCTATCCCCAGCTCCCTTGGAGGGGTCTGTTTCCTTCTTCCAGGAAGCCCTTGACCTTCCCACATCATTTTTTTCTCCGCTTGGTGCAGGGCATTGAATCAACAGGCATTTTTACCACTGAACCACATCCCTGACCCTTTTTGTTTTTTATTTTGAGACAGGGTCTCCCTAAGTTGCTGAGGCTGACTCTGAACGAATAATCCTCTTGCCTGAGCCTCCCAAATCACTGGGACTAGAGGTGTGCATTCACTAGAACTGAGTTCCCACTTAATTTTTTTTAAGAGAGAGGAAGAGAGAGAGAGAAACGATTTTATTTAGCTTTTCATCTGGATTTTGTTGCTCTGACACTTAGTTGTGTTTGTGGTGCTGGAGTTTGAATTTCAGTCCTCACGCATGCCAGGCAAGCGTTCCAACTGCTGAGTCACTACTCCAGTCCTTCCCATATCTTTTTTTTTTTTTCAAAGACAGAGGGACAGTGAGAGACAGAGAGAGAGAGAATCAATTTTATTTAGTTTTTCATGTGGCTTTCATTGCTCCAACACTTCGTTGTGTACATAGTGCTTGGGTACGAACCTGCATCCTCGTGCATGCGAGGCAAGCGCCACAACTGCTGAGCCACCTCTGCATCACCTTCCCACACCATTTTGAGTGTTTTAGCTGAGGGCTAAGTTAGTTAATCTCTCAGCTCCTCAGTCTTCTCCTCTGTCAGATGGGGGTGATAAACCCCAGCTGAAGGGCTGCCTAAGAGTGGAATGAAGCACTGGTGGGAAGTATCTGGCAGATGGTGGGTGTTGTTCAGAGCCCATGCCTTCCCTTGACCCCAGGCTGCTCCCTGATGGCGCTCAGCCAGGAAACTTGGATCTCAATCATCCAGTGCATGCTCTGCGGGTCCAGCAGCCTGGCAGGACCAAGAAAGCATGGGCCATTCCGGATGGATGGGGGCCAATCAAAGAGGCCTCCTGGAGGAAGGAAGCTGCAGCCAGGCATTAAATCCTGAGAAATGGGGTGAAGGGATAGCAAGCTTCCTATACAAGAGATCTGGCTTCTGCAAAGACTTGTGGGAAAGAAGAAGTGGGGGGGGGGGGTGCAGATGCAAGGCCAACCAGCTTGGCCAGCTCCTGGAACAGGGCAAGGTGTGCAAAGTTGGCAGCTGGAAGAAGTGGGTGGCAGGTACCATCCCTGAGCCTTGGCCAGCCCCACATGTGCCTGGCCCAGCCCAAGACTGGCCCTACCCCGCCTCCTGCCTGGAGACAATAGGTAGGCAGGTAGGAACTCCCCGAGCCAGGTGAGCAGCCCTGGCCGCAAGAGCAAGGCTACCAGGCTGCCATCAGGAACTGGCAGCAAAGTTGCCATGGACCTGGGTGGAGGCTGGGGGAGTAGAACAATGTGCTTTGTGTGTGCTGGCCTTGGCAGGGCAGGCTCTCGCAATTTTCCTAGAATGAGTGGAGGTGCAGGAACATAGCTGGGGTTGGCTCTGCCTAGAAAGCCTGACCCTGCCTTCACCCAGAGCGGCAGTAGCCCCAGCCGTCACACCTCCACCTTCAGCAGACCCTCCACAGCCAGCCCCTCTGGCTCAGCCCGTACCTCCTTCACACTCACACCCTCACCCTGTGCCCTGGGCAAGCACACACATGTGCACACACCAAGACAGACAGGGGTCACCCAGTGCCCAGGGGTTCTCCTCATACCAGACAGCAAAGAAGGCACCATGTGGAAGATAAAGAGAAACTGATGCAGAGAAAGAAAGAGGGACAGGAAGATGACAGAAGGGGCCAGAGCCTTCCAGGAAGGGGCGTGGCAGGCACAGGGACACAGGCAGCAAGAGGAAGGCCTGGGGCCCGGGGCGACTTCACCATCAGCCGGACACACTTAGCCACCTACATTGCAACTGCCACCGGAGGTCCCTAAACCCTCTCTGCCTCTTGTCACAGACCCCTCCCCCTGCTCTGTTGTTCAAGTAAAACACTAAGGTTCACCTACTGCCTTGGGGGTTCAGGAAGACCTTTTCCTCTGCACGTAGTGATATCTCTCTCTCTCTCTTTCTCTCTGTCTCTCTTAAAAAGAGAGAGAAAGAAGGAGGGGGGGAGAGAGAATTAACTTCATTTAGTTTTTCACCTGGCCTTCATTTCCCCAACACTTAGTTGTGTAAGTGGTGCTGGGGTTTGAACCTGGGTCCTTGTGCATGCCAGGCAAGTGCTCTAACCACTGAGCCACCACCGCTCCATTCCCTGAACTCTTGAGCCCAATTTTCATGGGCCAGGTCCAGGCCCTTCATTCCACACACTGCTCATCATAGCCCTGCAGTCATCTCACTACCCCTTGGAGTGAGCAGACCTCACTCAAAGCCAGCCCCCAACCCTTGGTTGTGTACGTGGTGCTAGGGTTTGAACCCACGGACCTATGCGTGCAAGGCAAGCGCCGTAACTGCTGAGCAGCTGCTCCAGCCCAGCACAGCTCCTGTTGCTTTCTATTTGGAGAAAATGTTCTCTGTTTTCCAGGCTTTTCATGCTGCCCCAGGACCCCCGCTGCTCCTAGGGTCTCAAGGACTTCCTTTTCCCTGCACACTGAGGGCCTCCTGCCTCCTTTATAGATGAGGCGGAAAACAGGCACACCCTGCCACCACAGATGCCCACAGAAGCCACCAGCTGGCCGTAGAAGAGGCTGGTCTCCTTCTTCCTCTGCCTCCTAACTCGGGACCTGTCCCCTTTCTGTAACCAGACAGTTGCCATGTCACCCCCAGTGTGGAGTTGGTACCTTTGCAGGCGAGGCCTGAAGTCTGCGTGCTGTGTGCTCTCCACCTTTCCCTTGGTGGTCGGGCTGTTGCATTTGAGAAGCCACCACACTGCCTTTCTTCCAGCAAGGCAAAGCTTCTAGGGCTCCAGTGCCTGCCCTTTATCATGAATTCTGCCCCAGGCCTGGCATTGGAAGCCGGGCTGCCAGCTGGGGCCAGGCCTGTGTGGTCTCCTCTGACCCCGGCAAGCAGGAAGGCCATCCAACACAGTGCAACTCCCTCCTGCAGCCTGCCCCTGCCTTCACATCCCCAGCACTGCCAGGAGGCCATCAGAAGAAAGCGGGCCAGGGGTGAGGATGAAATGAGCCCTAGAGGGACAGAGAGGGACAAAAGGAGACCAAGAAGGAGGGATGGAAAGACAGAACCAGGGAAAGGCAGAGGGAGAAGGGGATGAGCAGAGAACAGGAAGAGAAAGAGGGAGACCAGAAAATCATATGAGAATCAAGGAGCTTGCCAGTTTCTATGAGGCTCTGGGTTGCAATCCTAGTACTGCAGATTAAAAAGAAGGAGAAGGAGGAGGAGGAGGAGGAGG
>PVKS010008028.1:0-70198 GCA_004027875.1 Aplodontia rufa
GTGTCTCTTGCAGGCAACATATTGTTGGATTTTGTTTTTTGATCCAGTGGGTCAGTCTGTGCCTTTTAATTGGGGCATTGAGACCGTTCACATTCAAGGAAAGAATAGATATGGGAGGCTGATTCACAGACATTGTATCTATTACAGGATTTTGAGTCATCTTGAAAGTTAGTGTTTGTATTGTATAATTGTTAACTTGTGCTTGATTAAGGATTTATCATATCGTTGGGATTGTCTTCTGAATGGAGAATGTCTTTGAGAATGTTCTGTAGAGCGGGATTAGTGTTCACGTATCTTGCAAGCATGAGTTTATTGTTAAAATATTTAATTTCCCCTTTGCATTTGAAGCTGAGTTTTGCCAGATATATTATCTTTGGTTGAAAGTTGTTATTATTTAACACTTGAAAGATACTGTTCCAAGCTCTTCTAGCCTTCATTGTTTGTTCTGAAAAATCCGTAGTGATTCAAATAGGTTTGCCTCTGAATGTGATTTGGGGTTTTACTCTAGCAGCTTTTAGAATTCTCTCTTTAATTTCTCTGTTATTCAATTTGTAAATGATATGTCTTGGTGAGTTTCTCCTCTGATTGGGTCTATTTGGTGTTCTATAAGCATCTTGAATGTGGTATTCCGGATCAATCGCCACATGAGGGAAGTTCTTGCTTATGATTTCGCTTAAAAGGTTCTTGAATCCCCTTGTTTGCTGTTCAGAGTTTTCCTCCAGGCCAATGATTCTGAGATTATTACTCCTCATCTCATCGAATACTGCTTGGAAGTTCTGATTATGTAAAATAAGCTGTTTATCTCACTTTTCTTCTTTGATTTCTACATTGTTTAGGCGATCCTCATTATCCGATACTCGTTCTTCAAGGGCTGAAGATCTATTTTCATTAGAGTTTACTCTGGTGTTGGTGTCTTCCAGTGAAGCTTTGAGTTGGTTAACCGTGTTTTTCAATCCTGTTAGCTCTGCTACATCTCTTTTCAGAATGTCAATATCCTTGTACAGCTGATCTTCCATCTCCTGGAATTGATCCTTAATATCTCTGTAGATTTTGTCTCTCATCTCTTGAAATTGCTCTTTGATCTCTTTCCTTAATTCCCCTCTCAACTCCTTGATTGCATTACTAATCATAGTGTTGACACAATGCCTTTGGTTTTCGTCTAGGGCCCCAGCTATGGGGTCCTTAGATGGAGAAAATTGGATTTGAGAGATATTTCCCCTTTTCCTCATTTTTGAGTCAGAGAGCTTGTCTTTTATTTCAGCCTTGATAGTCTTGTTGGAGTAATTGGAGCTTCTTATGACTTCATTTCGTTGTGAAGAGGAGTTATTTGGTCAGTCTAGACTGTGGGAATCCACGTGCCGACGTGCAGCTTGAGCTGACTCTTGGGAGCTTCATGGAGTCAGTGTCGCTGGGATAACCGCCATCTTCTCTCATGATGGTTGCAATGTGCTCATTCTAACTCCTCTGGGAACATACCCAGAAGAGGGATAGCTAGGTTGTATGGTGGATCCAACTCTAATTTTTTTTTTTGGAGTTAGAAATTTTTTTTTATTACATGGATATGGAGTTACAATTGAGGGGGAAACATTATCAAACATTCAAGAACCAATGTATATATACTTAGTTATCCAGGGCTAATGCCATAACATGGATGCCCAGCTTGGGTTCCCCCCTGTTGCTGTTTCCCCCAGAAGAACTTGAGTTCTTCTCATGGAGGACAGAGATCTCCTTCTGGGATGATTCCCCCATATTCCCACCCTCCAGTCTCCTAGATATTCTTCCTACACCCTGCCCAAGTCCCCATCCCTAGCCTACAAGTATTCTAGGGAGTCATCTCCCCATTGCATTGAGAATCATACAATTTGAAGTTATTATTAGCATAGCCATCTAACATACTGTTTCCACAGATGAGAGAAACCATTCGGTCCTTGAGTCTCTGAGATTGGGATACATCACTTAGCATAATTCTTTCCATCTCCACCCACTTGATACTAAAAGCCATAATATTGTCTTCTCTAATGGCTGAGTTACTACTTTGTATATATGTACCAAAGTTTTTGAATCCACTTGTCGAGTGAGGGGCATCTGGATTGGTTCCATAATCTAGCTATAGTAAATTGAGCTGCAATAAACATTGATGAAGCCACATCACTATAATATGCTGATCTAACTCTTTTGGGAAAATACCCAGGAGTGGGATAGCTGGGTCATAAGGTGGTTCCATCCTTAATTTTTTAAGGAGTCTCCACACTGCTTTCCAGAGTGGCTGAACCAGTTTGCAGTCCCACCAGCAGTGTGACAGCATTCCTCTTTTCTCACAGCCCCTCCAGCATCTGTTGTTGTTAGAATTTTTCATTTTTGCCACTCTAACAGGAGTGAGGTGGTATCTCATTGAAGTTTTGATTTGCATTTCCCTTATAGCTAATGATGTAGAGCATTTTCTCATATATTTATGGGCTTTCTGGACTTCCTCTGGTGAGAAGTTTCTTTTTAGATCTGTAGCCCATTTATTGATTGGATTGTTTGTGAGTTTGGTGTTTAGTTTCTTTAGTTCTTTATATATTCTGGATATTAGCCCTCTATCTGAGGTGTAGCAGGCAAAGGTTTTCTCCCATTCTGTAGGTTCTCTCTTGATATTCTTGCTTAGATCTTTAGCTGTGCAAAACCTTTTTAATTTAATTGCATCCCATTCATTTATTCTTGACTTTAATGCTTAAGCCATGGGAGTTTTGTTAAGGAAGTAGCTGCCCTTCTCCTATGTCCTGTGGTGTTGACCCTACTTCTTTTTCTAGTAAATTTAAAGTCGTTGGCTTGATATCTAGGTCTTTGACACATTTTGATTTAATTTTTGTGTAGGGCGAAAGATAAGGACCCAGCTTCAGTTGTCTACACATTGCTGTCCAATTTGACCAACACCATTTGTTGAACAGACTGTCTTTCTTCCACACTATGCTTTTGCCCCCTTTATCAAATATCAAATAGTTAAAGATATGGGAGTTTGTCTCAGGATCTTCTATTCTGTTCCACTGGTCTTCAGTTCTGTTTTGATACCAATACCTTGCTGTTTTTGCTACTGCAACTCTGTAGTATAATTTCAGGTTAGGGATTGAGATACCCCCTATTTCTTCCTTCCTGTAGAGTAATGTTTTGGCTAGTCTGGGTCTCCTGTTATTCCATATGAACTTGAGAATTGCTTTTTCTATACCTGTGAAGAATGCCATAGGTATCTTGATGGGGATTGCATTGAATCTGTATAGGGCTTTGGGTAGAATGGCCGTTTTTATTGTATTGATTCTGCCTAATGATGAGCATGGAATGTTTTTCCATCTACTCAGGTCTTCTGTAATTTCTTTTTTTAGTGTGTGATAGTTTTCTTTGTAGAGGTCCTTAATATCCTTTGTAAGGTTAATGCCCAAGTATTTCATTTTTTTGGAGGAGATAGTGAATGGGAGAGTTTTCCTGATTTCTTCTTCTGCGAATTTGTTGCTGGAGTAAATGAATGCTAGAGACTTACTGGAGTTGATCTTGTAGCCAGCTACTTTGCTGAAATTACCTATAAGCTCTAGTTTTCTGGCCGATGTTAGTGGGTCTTCTAGGTATAGAATCATGTCATCAACAAATAGCGATAACTTAACTTCCTCTTTTCCTATATGAATTCCTTTGATTTCCTTGTCTTGCCTGATAGCTCTGGCAAGGGTTTCAAGGACTATATTGAACAAGAGTGGGGAAAGCAGACAGCCTTGTCTAGTACCTGAATTCAGTGAAATGCTTTCAGTTTTTCTCCATTGAGGATAATGTTGGCTATGGGTCTATCGTAAATGGATCTGACAAAGTTAAAGTAAGTATGTTCCCTTGATCTCTGTCTTTTACCAAGTTTTGAGCATAAAGTGGTGTTGAATTTTATTAACTGTCTTCTCTGTGTCACTTGAGATGATTATATGATTTTTGTTTTTAATTCTGTTTATGTGGTTAATTACATTTATTGATTTGGGGATGTTGAACCAGCCTTGTTTTCCTGGAATGAAGCCCACTTGATCATAATGTATTATCTTTTTAATATGCTTTTGTATCCAATTAGCTAAAATTTTATTAAGGATTTTTGCATCAATGTTCATCAGGGAAATTGGTCTGTAGTTTTCTTGCCTTGACATGTCTTTGTTGGGTTTTGGAATCAGTGTAATGTTTGCTTCATAAAAAGTGTTTGGGAGTGATCCCACTCTATCAATTTCCTGGAAGAGCTTGTAGAGCATCGGTGTTAGTTCTTCTGTGAAGGCTTGGTAGAATTCTGCCATATATCCATCCGGACCTGGGCTTTTCTTTTTTGGGAGAGCTTTGATTGCTGCTTCAATTTTGCTATCTGTGATAGGTTGGTTTAGATTTTCAATGTCCTCCTGTGTTAAAGAGGGGATGTCGTGTGAGTCCAAGAACCTGTCCATGTCCTCCAGGTTATCAACTTGGCAGAGTATAAATTTTCAAAATAGGTTCTGATAATCTTCTGGATTGTGGATGAGTCTATTGGGGATGATATCCCAATTTTCGTCTTTTATTTTGTTTATTTGCTTTATTTCGTTCTTCCTTTTAGTGAGATTGGCAAGGGGTCTGTTGATCTTTTTTTTTTTATTTTTTTTAAGAACCAACTCTTAGTTTTGTTAGTACTTTGTATTTTTTTTTTTATTCTCAATTTCGTTGATTTCAGCTCTGATTTTGGTAATTTCCAGTCTTCTGTTAGAAGACTGGTTGGATTGTTCCTCTTTTTATAGTCATTTGAGTTGAAGCATAAGGCTATTTATCTGATCTCTTTCTACATATTTGATGTATGCACTCAGTGCTATAAATTTACCTCTTAAGAATGCCTTTATACTGTCCCAGAGATTGGTATGTTGTTTCCTCATTCTCATTTAATTCCAAGAACTTCTTAATTTCTACTTTCATTGCCTCTTTTACCTATCCTTCATTGAAGAGGGAATTACTACTCAAGTGTTTGAGTAGTTTCTGTTGTTTCTCTTGTTGTTAATTGCTAAGATCATAGCATTATGATCTGACAGAATACATGGGATTATATTCACTTTTTTATATTTGTTAAGATTATCTGGTTGAACTAGGATGTGGTCTATTTTAGAGAAGGATCCATGAGCCGCTGAGAAGAAGGTAAATTCAGCTGTCTTAGCATGGAATATTCTGTAGATGTCTGTTAAGCCTGATTGATTAATAGAGTTGTTCAGATTGGCAATGTCTTTATTGATTTTGTGTTTTGATGATTTGTCTAGAGTTGATAGTGGTATGTTGAAGTCCCCAGAATTATTGTGTTGAGATCAATGAGGGGATTAATGTCCTTAAGTATTTTTTCCATATATTTGGGGGGAAATGTAATTGGGGGCATAAATGCTAATTATCGTTATCTTCTTGATGGACTGTCCCTTGTAGTATGATAAAGTGACGCTCTTTGTCCTTTCTGACTAGTTTTAGTTGGAAATTAATTTTATCAGAAATTAGAATTGCCACGCCAGATTCTCTTCTGGGCTGCAGACCTGGTAAACATATTTCCATCCTTTCATTTTCATCCTATGTCTATTTTTGAGTGTCAAATGTGTCTCTAGCAGGCAACATATTGTTGGATTTTGTTTTTTGATCCAGTGGGCCAGTCTGTATCTTTTAATTGGGGCATTGAGACCATTCACATTCAAAGTTAGAATAGATATGGGAGGCTGAGTCTCTGACTTTGTATCAATTACAGAGTTTTGAGTCATCTTGGAAGTCAATTTGTGTATAACATAATTATTGACTTACCCTTGTTTAAGGATTTAGGATATCATTGGCATTTTCTTCTGAATGGAGAACATCTCTGAGAATATTCCATAATGCGGGATTTGTGTTCATGTATCTTGCTAGTTTGAGTTTATCGTTGAAATATTTAATTTCCCCATCACATTTGAAGCTGAGTTTTGTAGGGTATATTATCTTTGGGTGGAAATTGTTATTTTTCAACACTTGAAAGATATGTGCCAAGCTCTTCTAGCCTTCATTGTTTGCTCTGAAAAATCCATAGTGATCCAAATTGGTTTGCCTCTGAATGTGATTTGGGTCTTTTCTCTAGCAGCTTTTAGAATTCTCTCTTTAATTTCTCTGTTATTCATTTTGTATATGATATGTCTTGGTAAGTTTCTCAATTGATTAGGCCTATTTGGTGTTCTATAAGCATCTTGGATGTGATATTCCAGATCAATAGTAAAATGAGGGAAGTTCTCACTTATGATTTCGCTTAAAAGGTTCTTAATGCCTCTTGTTTGCTGTTCGGAGTTTTCCTCCAGGCCAATGATTCTCTTATTATTACTCCTCATCTCATCAAATATTACCTGTAAGTTCTGATTATGTAATATAAGCTGTTTACCCTGTTTGTCTTCTTTGAATTCTACATTGTTTAGCTGATCCTCATTTTCTGATACTCGTTCTTCAAGAGCTGAAGTTCAATTTTCAGTGGAGTATACTCTGGCATTGGTATCTTCTAGTGAAAATTTGAGTTGGTTAACCGTGTTTTTCAATCCTGATAGCTCTGCTACATCTCTTTTCAGAATATCTATTTCTTTGTATAGCTGATCTTTCATCTCATGGAATTGCTCCCTTATTTCCCTGTAGAAGTTGTCTCTCATCTCTTGAAATTGTTCTCTGATCTCTTTCCTCATTTCATCTCTCAACTCTTTGGTTGCATTACTAATCATAGTGTTGATACAATGTTTTTGGTTTTCATCTAGGGCCCCAGCTATGGGATCTTTGGGTGGAGAGCTGTGGGGTTGAGGAAGTGAGTTATTTCCCCCTTTCCTCATTTTTGAGTCAGAGAGCGTGTCTTGTACTTCAACCTTATTATTCTTGGTGAAGTGATTAGAGCTTCGTATGGCTTTGCTTCATTGTGATGCGTAGCTGTTTGGTCAATTCAGACCTGAAGATGCCAGACCGTTCTGTGAGAACTTGAGAGGCTATAGGTGCAAATACTAGTCAGTTTCAAGTAAAACAGATGTGCTGATTACTAGCACCAATAGTAGCAGTTTTCTTTGCGAGAGCTCTCACAATGTAATATGATAGCAAGCAAGTACCCGTTTGAAGCATGTCTATTTCTTCAGATAGTAGGGACTCTCATGGGAATCCGCATGCTCTCCTGCGGCGTGAGGTGATTCTCAGGAGTGTCTCAGAGTCAGTGATGGTGGGGTGGACACCATCTTCCCTTCCCAACTCTAATTTTTTGAGGAATCTCCACACTGCTTTCCAGAGAGGCTGTATCAGCTGCAGTTCCACCAACAGTGTGCTAGTGTTCCTATCTACCCACAGCCCCTCCAGCATCTGTTATTGTTTATATTCTTCATCTTTGCCAATCTGAATGGAGTGAGGTAAAATCCTAATGCAGTTTTGATTTGCATTTCTCTGATTACTAATGATTTAGAACACATTCTCATGTATTCATTGGCTTGCTCACTTTCTTCTGTTGAGAATGTTGTATTTACTTCATTGGTCCATTTATTATTGGTTTTTTGTGTTTTTGAAATTAAGTTTTTTGAGTTCTTTGTAAATTTTGGATATTAGTCCACTGTCAGAGGAATTGCCAGCCATGATTATCTCCCATCTTATAAATTCTCTCTTGACAGTTTTGACCAATTTCTTGGCTGAGGAAAAGCTTTTATTTCAGTGGCATCCCACTCATTGATTCTGGACTTTAATTCTTTCTCTTTGGGAAGTTGTTGCCAATTCCCATATGGGGCAGGTTTGCTCCTAATGTTTCTTCTAGCAGTTGTATGGTGGCTGGTTCAATTCCTAGTTCCTTCATCCTTTTAGATTTGGTTTTTGTGCAAGGTGAGAGATAACGACCTAATTTCAACTACCTGCAGCATGTGTGACTGCAGTGTGACTGTCCAGTGTGTCAAACACCATTTGTTGAATAAGCTGTCTTTCCTCCATGTTATATTTTAACTCCCTTTGTCAAATATCAGATGTTTAAAGATTTGTTGGTTTATCTCAGAGACTTCTATCCTTTTACATTGGTGTTCATTCTTAGTTTGATACCAGTACCATGCTGTTTTTGTTACTACAGCTTTATAGTATAATTTTAGATCTAGTATTGTAAAACCACCTGTTCTTCCTTTCTTGTTTAGTAATGTTTTGGCTATTCTGAGTTTCTTATTGTTCCAAATGAGTTTGATAATTGCTTTTTTGATATCTATAATGAATGACATTTGTGTCTTGATGGAGATTGCATTGAATCTGTATAGTGCTTTTGGCAGAATGATCATTTTAATTTTATTAACTCTGCCTAACCATCTTTCCATCTTTTCAGGTCTTTTTCAATTTCTTCGTACAGTGCTTGATAATTTTCATCATAGAGGTCTTTTACTTCTCTTGGTAGATTAATTCTCAATTATTTTATTCTTTTTGAGGATATTGTAAATCAGACCAATTTCCTGATTTCTTCTTCTGCCCTATTATTGTTAGTGTATAGGAAAGCTATTGATTTATGGGTGTTGATCTTGTAGCTTGCTTCTTTGCTAAATTTGTTTATTAGCTTAAGCAGTTTTCTGGTGGAGTTTTTTCGGATCTTCCAGATATAGGACCACGTCATCAGCAAACAGGGATAGTTTGACTTCCACTCTTCCTATTCCTATCCCTTTGATTTCTTTCTCTTGCCTTATTATTCCAGCTAGGGTCTCAAGAACTATATGGAATAAAAGTTGTGAGAGTGGACAGCCTTATCTTGTTCCTGAGATTAGTGGAAATGCTTTCAGCTTTCTCCATTTAGTATTATACTAGCTGAGGGTTTGTCATATATGGCCTTTACACAGTTAAGAAAGTTCCTTTGATCCCTTGCTTCTCTATTTTTCAGCATAAATGGGTACTGGATTTTACAAAGGCTTTTTCAGCATCAGTTGAGATGATCATATGGTTTTTGTCCTTAATTCTATTTGAGTGATGAATCACATTTTTTGATTTGCATATATTGAACCAGCCTTGCATACCTGGAATGAATCCCACTTGATCATGATGAATTATCTTCTTGATGTGTTTTTGAATATGGTTTGCTAGAACCTTAAGTATTTTTGTGTTGATGTTCATCAGGGATATTGGTCTGTAGATTTCTTTTTTTGATGTGTGCATGTTGGGGTTTGGTAGCAGAGTTATGGTTGCTTCATAAAAAGTGTTTTGGAGAGTTCCCTCCTTTTCAATTTCTTGGAATAGGTTAATAAGGAGAGATGTTAGCTCCTCCTCATAGGTGAGGTAAAACTCAGTGAGGAAGCCATCATGTCTTCTTTGGAAGGCTTTTAATTGGTATATGGATTGCCAGTGCCTGTTATTGGCTGTTTAGGACTTTAATACAATCCTGCCTCAATTTGGGGGTGTTACATACATGTCTAGAAATTTGTCTGTGTCTTCCAGATTAGCTAATTTAGAGGAGTATAATTTTTCAAAGTATGTCCCAATAATCTGCTGGATTTCCATGGGGTCAGTGGTGATTGCTCTCTTTTCATTGGTGATTTTTTGATTTGCTTCATTTCTCTCCTTCTTTTAGTAAGATTGGCTAGAGGTCTGCTGATTTTATTTTTTTGAAGAATCAGCTCTTCATTTCATCAGTTCTTTTTAAGTTGTTTTTTTTTCTCAATTTCATTGATTTCATTTCTGATCTTGATTATTCTGGCTTTTGCTAGCTTTGGTTTTAAATTATTCTTCCTTTTATAGGAATTTGAGGTGGAACATAAGCTGATTTATTCAGAATCTCTCCTGAATTTTTAATGTAGTCACTCAGTGCTATAAGTTTCTCCCTTAAGAACGTTTTCAAGGAGCTGGAGTGGTGGCTAGGTGGTTACCTGGCAGCCTGGTAGGTTGTTAAAGCTATGCAGTAGCTGGGTCTTGGCATCACAGAGATGCCAGGTTGGCCTGAATGGACCAGTCTGTGTGCCACACTGAGACCTGGGATCCTTGGAGGTGGCGATGGGCTCAATATGTTTGTGCCTGATAGGTATGCATAATGGCTGGGTGGTTTCTGGGTGTGGGATCCTCAGGGATGTCCTGCATGCCTGTGCCTTCCAGGGCCAGGGCCAGAATCATGGGCACATGCATCCACAGGGTGGTGCCCAGGCATGGGGTCCTCAGAAGCCTGCACACTTGCTGGGTTAGGACCTGGGCTGGTGTCCTGGGCATGCATGGCAACAGGGTGGGGTCTGTGTGCAGGGTTCTTAGCGGTTTCCTGCATGTGCAACTAGAGGCTGAATAGTTCCACAATGGCTGCCTGCAGGCTGGAGTGCTCCAAGAACCAGAAGCTACGCAGTCATGATGCTAAAACCTCAGAACCAAGGGGTCAACGATGAACCTGGAAACTCCCTGCAGAATGGCTGGGCAGAGTCCACTTAGAAAGAGTGAAGGAACTGGAGTCTCACATCTAAAGAAGTAATCAAGAACCATTCAAGAAGAATCAGACTTGTATCTGTGAATCTGCTCTTTCTAGAACTTGCACCTTTAGTGTGCTTTCCAGCCCACAGGGTTCCATAGAGCTCTCTTTCATTTTTCTTCCCCAAATTCATAGACCGGGCCCCCTTTCATTGGTTGGTGGTGCTCTTCCTCACCATGCCTGGGAAAGCTCACGGTGTGCTCCATGGCAGATGAAAGGGTCCCCAGGCTGCTGCAAAGGTTAAGAGAACACAGTGGACTCTGCCAGCTGGGGTCCATGCTCCTTGGGCTGTATGAACTGAAATTGTCCTCTGAAGCCAGCAAGAAGGCTGTGTCTGCTGTCTCCACTGGACCACAGGGCTCTGTTTATCTGTCAGAGGATCTTGCTAAACAGCTGCCACTGTCTGCCCCCTGTACTACTCACTGGGGTCTGGAAGGTGGGGAAGTGGTGATGAAAAGTTGGCCTTATATGTTTGACACCCTTGGGAGACTGGGCTATGAGGAAGGGGTGGCTGGCACAAAGAGAAAGTCCAAGAGGAGTATGTGGGTAACTTAGAAGCTGAGTATGGAAAGGAAAGAGATCAAAGCAGAGACGGGGAAAAACCAACATGGTTATGGCCTGTGAGGCTGGCTCAGGAAGGCTGTGCTGCCCAAACTACTCCTCTGAGCAGCTCTGCCTCCTTTCTTTAGGATCTATCTGTGCTAAGCCTACATGAATTCTTTCTTGTCAGCTGGGAGAACCTTCAGGGATCACCCATCCCTCTTGTGTTTAACAGTGGCACAATTTACCCAGATTGTTGAAGGGTGTCAATCAGTATCACCTCTACTGTGGCTTTGAGCTTAGAGGTTGGTATGGGTCAGAAGGTTGCTCCAAACCAGGGTAAGGAGCTTGCTAATCTTGCACTGTCTACTTCTTCTACCCAGCAAGGTATCCCTGGCATACAGGAACCCAAGCTAAGATGTGTTGGCTCCAGGTAGAGTTAATTTGATGGTACATGTGGACACACCCCACTTTCCCCAAGAGGGACCATCCTTGTGCTTTGAATATAAACTTCACCTATGACTGACTGGTCATTGCAGGGCCTTGCTCAACAGTTTCATGAATCCAAATAATGTTCCTTCTCATCCCAGTTGTTCAGTCCTACTCTGAGCATCTTCAGAATTTAGCTTCTGAGTACCAAGTTTAATCAACTGGCATAAGAAGTTCCCTTAGTAATAGGCTCACTGAGAATCTCTGCTGTATAATTTTATTGGTGATGTTGAAAAATGGCCCATATCAACACCCCCCCCCCCAGTGATACATCAAGAGGCATACTAGGCTGCTCAGGCCCCTTGCTTGGTGCCATGGCACATTAGAGGCAGGTCCAAGGACACAGCACAGGGTCCCCTCTCACGTTGCCATTGCCCTTGAGCCTTTTCCTTTTGGATTTTCTCCCTGTTATGTTGTGACCCACTCCCTTCCTCCTGTCAGCTCCGATGCCAGTGCTCTGGGGACCTGGTACCTTTGCTTTCATCTCCTTCACATGTGTCAGAACTGGGACTCTGCAGAGGAAAAGACTGAGAGGTATCAAGGACGCCTGTGGCTTACTCTAGAGCAAGGTTTGTCGCCCTCAACATCACTGACATTTTGGGTCAGATAATTGTGTGTCTGTGAGGTTGTGGGGAGACTGCGGGTGGGGATTCTCTCCTGTATAGCATCACAGTTTAGCAGCATCCTTGTCTTCTTCCCATTAGATTCCAGAAGCACCCCTTCCCCTAGCTGTGACCACCAAATTGTCTCCCTCCAGGCAAAATTGCCTCTGGCTGAGAACTTTGGTTCTAGAAGCAGCAGCAACCGTGGGTATTTTAGAAGCCTTTGGAGCAGTCTCCAGGTTTCTCCTTCATTGTAGGTTTCAGAGGCAACTCCTGCTGGGGGTGATGGAGGGCATTTTCTGTAGTTCCCTCCACTTTCCTGGGCCCATCAGGGTCTCTTCATTCCTGTGATGGTTCTTTCAGACAGAAGCGTGTCACTCCCTCCTCACTTGGTCTGTTGCTTCCTGTGTCCCTGTTGTCCCAGACAGGCTGGTCTGCATCGTCTCTGGTGGAGGGGTGGTACGCAGAGCCTTGGACTACTGGGCTGTTGTCCTGGTTTGGCTTCTCACTAGCCACAGGACTCAGACCACTTCTTGTGTCGTGTTAATGCTACATTTTCCTGTGAGAGTTTTACACGATCAGATGGTATGATGGTCAGGGACCCCAGAATGACCGAATCCTGCCTGGGAGAGGTATTCCCCAAAGAGCAGCAGGTGGGAAACAAAATGTGCTGTGTCTTGTTCTAATGCATTATGTTCCAGAGAGTTCTTATGCTCCATCCCCAAGTGATCAAAGACATTGCTCCAAACAAAGAAAATTGTTCAGTGTTTGAGAGTTTTTATATTTGGATAAAAAATACTTTTTTGTAAGAATTTAGTTAATAAAATGTTTCCACTGGCCACAAAGTCTATATTGGTAAAATCTAGAGCTATTGTCATCATAATCAATAAGGTACAAAATTGGAATGTGGAGGTGTGGGGAGCATAAAGCTAAAACACAGTGCAGTTCCCTCTACAGCCACCAACTACAGAACTGCAAGATGCCATGCCCATGACCAGTCCCACAGCTCTGGGACTCACAGGAGCAGACACTTCTCCCAGACCCCAGATTGGCTTCCCACGGGAGTCACTTTATGACCAATATCCACGTGACAGTGGCTGTGCTTGCTTTTAATCATTCTCATTACATCAGTTTATAACATGAACACTTGTGTGGTGAATGAAATACCTGGAAACACTTTATCTGGGTTGGTGCCTAATGACTCCCAGTGCAGACTCCAGTCGAAGTTCGAGTATTAATATATAGCTTGAACTTGAGGCCTAAATAGACTCTTCTGTCTTCTTCAAGCCCAGAGCAACCACTAACATTCTCAAGTGGTTGTTAAAAAAAAAAAAAAGAAAGAAAAGAAAAGAAAAAGAAAGAAAGAGAGAGAGAAAAGGAAGACCCCATGAGGTGAAGACGGCCAGAGGATGGAGATTTCCAAAGTGGTGCCTCAGATTCCTTGGTCTTTTCAGTGTCCAGAGTCCAACCAGTCAGATTAGCAGCTGTCCTAAATGAGGATGCTGTGGCTCTCACAGGCTCAGGGTGTGCATTAGGTGACTTTAAATATGTACTAATGTAGGAATCTTACTGTTAAATACTCTGGGTCCCCCTGGATTTCAGCCAGACAATCCAAAGTTACCTGCCCTTTCCCAGAGTGGACTGCCTGGGACATGGCAAGTTGGCGGCCTGCACAGCACTTCCAAGGGCACCTTTGGTCTCCCATGTAATTGACTCTGAGTATTGGAAATAGCTGTGGTTTTTAATGCAGTGATATTTCCTCTTCAGGGACTCTGGCCCCTAGTCTAGTTTCAACAACTGCTAGCTCTGTCCCCAGGCATGGCTCTTGTTTCTTCCTTGTCTAATAGAGGGAGTGTTTGCATTTGCACAGGGTTTTTAATGGGCTGTAAGCTTTTGGCTCTGAGCAGGATTCTTGGTTCAGAGCCAGGGAGACTTGAAATGTTTGGGGAAGCCTGTGAGAGCTGCCGAGAGGGCTCCTTCCTGCTGTACACATGGCCCACATCAACATGGGCAGAGTGGTAAGAGAAGCATGCCTTGGTGGGACAGGCACAGCTGGAGCACCAGATTCCCTGCCTGAGCAAGCTCCCTGGGCTGGGTAACCTTTTCTGTGAGTATCTGGAGCCAGCAGTCTCAGATCAAGCCAGGCTGTTAAGAGGGGCCCTTCTTCTCATTCCAGAAACAGTGGTGGGCGCTCCCAATTTGGCTGCTGCTGCTGCTAGTCTGGACCATAGAGTTCTTGAGTTGGAAATAATTTCCAGAGGTTTTTCTCTTTCAGGCAAGACCACACCCAAGCCATCTCAGAAAGACAGATCTACTTTCTTTTGAACTGCTCTGGGAAGGAGAGTTTGCAACCACTCTTGGTAACAAAGTCTATTTTTAATGATCTCTGCTTTTGCCTTCTGACCCAGGCCCCTTACCTGAAGCCTGTTACCTTTCTTTCTGTAAAAGTGTCACTCATGGCCTTGAAGATCACTGTGGAGGATGGATATCTGTTGGCTATTTTCCTCTCTGCAAAATCATTTCAACTTCTGTGAGTTTGAGTGGTGGCTAATACACTGCAGGGCTTTTCATACGCCTCCCCCAGAATGTCCCCCAGCAGGAATGTGAACGTCCATGCATGCATGCATGGACTCAGACATGGACACATATGGCCTATAGGTAACCAAAGCGTCCTCCTGAAGGCTCAAAGTTCCCTTAAGTCTACTGTTTTACTTAAACATTCATCAGAATGTGACATTCTGTTCCAAAATATAATGAGTTATCTTTATTAGGAAAAATTTCAACCCTTTCCTACTCTTTAAAAAAAAAAACCTTGAAGACATCAATAGTTTGGGGGAGATGCCTCATATTTTCTTCCAGAATGCCCAGTGCCCCCTGGCATGCTGCTTACAGTGCCAGTTAGAGAAGCCCAGACCTGAATACCACTTGGCTTCCATAGCAGGGAGATTGGAGTTTGAATTCTGCGTGGCTTCTGGCAGCCTGACCTTAGGCAGATTACATCAGCTTCTCGGCCATAACAGAGAGAGAATTTTCCTACCTGACAAGGTGTAGCCATTCAACAATCATTGAACACCTATTAGGTGCCAGGCTGTGTTACACGGCCTAGGGCCTAAGATCCCTACATAGAGTGAGGCATCACTGTTCCAGAGAGCTGGAACACGCAATAAACAACCTTGCAAATGAGAACATTTCAGACTGTAGTAATTACTGTGAGAATGTGGAAATAGCAATGTGATTGTGTGTGTGTGCGTGTGTGTGCACATACACCGATATACACTCACTGTTCTCAGTGGTGTGGTTAGATGTGGCCTCTATAAGGGGGTGACTTTGGAATTAAAAAAGTCTGATTGACAAGGAGGAGCCAACTTTGGGGATTAGATGAAGTAAGTAAAGTACTTGGTATGTGGTATGGGTGTAGTAGACATTGCTTCTCTTCCTTCAAGAGTAACATAAATATTATTTAAACACAGGAAAATAGATTTATGGCTTGTTTGATGTGATTAGAAGGATCTCAGAAGCATAACCAGGGGATCCAACTGGTTTCAGGAAATGGTACAGCTGGAAAATTTGTTTGTGTCCCAAATTATTGCACCTCTTTCAAGGAGTACTGTTCAACAGTACTCCTGAGCAAGCAGAGGACCGTCCTAATTGCATTTGCCCTGGGCCCTGCTAATCAGTATCTTTTGCTTTGTTAGAGAGACCCTGATTTTCTATCCATCTATAGAGGTAGCCTGCTCCCAACAGAGCATATAAATAGTGTCTTCACTTCCTTAGTCAAATATTGTCAGGTTTGCATTATAAATGGCTTAAAGTATGGGAAGAACTGACATGATTATTCTCTCTTTAAAGAGGTGTTGCATTTTGTAAGACATTGCCAAAAACATGCCAGCTCCTTTCATAAAGCATTTATAAAAGTATAAATTTAAAAAGTCTATAAAGTATTTCTGTAGTTTCAAGGAATATTTTATGATTTTCTTTCATATCTAAATAATAGCTAAACCCTAAGCTAACAATGCCATAGAACTTTATCTTTTACCAAAGACTTTTGTACCTAGAATATGGGCTTTACATCAGCCTTGGGAATTAAGCACTGTGGGGCAGTGAGACGAATCCGAGCTTTGGAATAAACCAAACCTGGGTTCAAATCCTAGCTTTGAGCCTCATCTGCAAGTTTTTAAAATTAAGACTGATTTATAAGCTGAGGAACAATAGCCCCTGAAGTCTTGGGTAGATTTTGGGTGGTCTACAACTTAGTTTTTTTTTTTAGTTAATTTTGATAATAATTTGAAAATGTCTATATAAATCTATTCCAGATAATCTGAATGACAGTTTACTAACTGAACATATCCATTTCAGTGAGAAAGAATTTTAAAGTGTTTGAACGCATACAGAGGTCAAGTTGAGATACGGGTAGTGCCAGTCTCCAAAGACTTTGTCCTGTTGTGGCCAGAGCTGTTCCCACCTGGCAGCTGTATTGCAGGGCTCTTGCCATTTGTGGCCTTGTTTACAATGACTTATTAGTAATAAGTATCATGGTTAGTAATAGTGAAGTCCTTTCATTAAATATCATTTAAAAAACTCTAAAAGCATTATTTTAAAATCAATCTCACAGATTTGCCCTTCAAAAAAAATGGTCTGAAGCAAATTCATTTTTCAAAAGAAAAAAAAAACTAAAATAATGATCCATCATGCTCAAACTCAAAAGAATCTAGTCAACCAGTGAAACCTAAATGATTTAAATATATCCTACAGCCACACGTGACAATATTAACACAATTTCATTAACCAGCCATTCCATTAAATTAATATGGTTAATTTGAATTTTATTCATTTTTAATTTTGTTCTTATTCATTTGTAAGTTTTAGTTTTTAGTTTGGTAAGAGCAATAAGCATAAAAACTTTCTACCTGGCTTTGTCTCATGACTTCAGATATGAAACACACAAAAACAGAAATTCTAGTGGAACTGCGAAGTGTGCTCAGAATGCTGCGGAAGCCTGAAGGAGAGAGCAGGTGCTCTTGCCTAGGGAGTTGGGCTAGTCTGCAAAGAGGGTATAAAATCCAACATGTGTTGAGTCTTAAAAGATAAGTAGGAATTCATCAGGCCAAAGAGCAATGGGCCTGGGTAACTGCATTTGGTCCTGGAGGCAGAGGGGAGCCCGGATCAATCAACACGGAACTTGGATGGTGTGATTTTTAAGAATTTAATTCTTACAATAGGACGTGGATAAAGGTCAGTAAAAGCAACCAGGGGTGAGGACTTAACCAGCATGGGCTGTGGAGATGGAGAAAAAGAAACAGTGAGGTAGAACTGGCAGGATTTTGTGTCCAGCCTGAGGGGTGGTTGGGGGATGGGACCCATCTGCAAAGGTCTGAAGATGGAGTCGGTGTTCAGGTCCTGAGTATGAAAAGTTTGTGGGTCGTCTTGGTGGATATGTCTCTTTGGCAGTTGTGGATGGAAGTTTGGTGCTTGGAGAGAGTCTGGGGCTGACCATTAATAGAGGAGACTTGAGCATGAAGATCTTTATTGACATTGCATTGTTTTCCCTGAAAGAAGGGTTGGATGAGAAAAGTCAAGAATGGAACCCCAACATTTGAGAAGCAACAGCCTGAAGTTTAGGAGGAGAACCAGGACAGTATGGTATCCTGGAAGTCAACGGGAGAGAGTTTTATGAAACAGGGAATAGGCAGGAGGTCAAACATAGAGTGACCTGCCTTAAAGAGAGGGAACTGTCATGTGGATTATCGACGCCTTGTCATTTTGACACACAGAGCATAGAGAACATTAGAGGCATCGCAGATCATTAACCAAGTAGCTGAGCAGCCATGGCAGTGCTCCTGTTGACAAAGGAAGTGTTTGACATTTCACAAACAGATGGGTAAAAAGACAAAGAGAGTGGTTGGTAAATGTGTCATCCATCCATCTATCCATCCATCCGTCCATCCATCCAGTATTTCCTGAGGGCCTGCCAGTTAACAGACTGTGGATGAGATCCTATTAGAGAGAGTGTATGAACACAAAGATAAAATAAGCTGCAATCACTGCCCTGGGGAGCTCAGTGCTGTTGGGGAGATAGTCAAACACAAAGGTAATTGCAGTGCCAGGTGGTAAGTGCTGTGGAAAAAGGATGTGCACAAGGGCCTGGCGAATGGGAGTGAAACCTTATGATGTGGGTGGGAAAGGTCTGCTCACAGGCAGGGAAGAGTGAGCATCTGAGCTGCGAGAACAGGCAGGGTACAGGCAGAAGGGGAGAGAGGATGTGTCCTACTTCACCCGCGCTGCGAGTGTGTGTGTGATTGGAGTTGAAGCTAGAAGGGAAGGCTGGGGGCCACATCAAGAGCCGTTCAGAATTCCATAACAATTATTTTTGGATTTCTACCTTTGGAGAGTGAAAACCTAAGGCATTGGTAAGCAAGCGAGTCACACAGTAGAGCTAGAATTAAAAAATATATATATATATATGTATATATATATATCATTGATGACTCAGGGAGGCCTGAAGCAAGGGAGACCCAGAGGCAGGAAATCCAGGGAGGGTCCCACCTCCCTCATTTGGCAAGCGTTTATTGTACACCTACTCCGTGTTCTGCTCCACAGTGGATGCTGACAAGTTCCAGAAAATTGCTTTCCACTTCCCTTCCTTCTGGGAGCCTGCTGATCCCAGTGGCTTTCTGAAAAATGCCAAATATTGATGCGGATGACCAAAACCCCAGGCTGAATCTTCAGCTGGAAGGTTGTTGTTCCTCAAATCAGCCTCTGAGTCCACAAGCCGGCACTCTTTATTTTGTGCATTACTCATTATTTTGACTGTCCTGGTTGGCTTGGGTTGCAGCTAGGCAATTGCTGTAGAGAGCATGAGGCCAAATGGGCTAGCCACCCAACAAAAGAACACACCCAGGCATTGCCCAGAACCATCTGCTTCTGTTTCCCGAGTAACTGCACAGAAACACAGGGCCGATTTGGTACCGGGCACACTCTCTGCGTTATTTTCTAGTTATAACTGAGGACAATTTCCATGTGGCTGGTGATGAAAGAGGTCAATTTCAGAAAGAGGGTGTGTTTCCGATTACAGAGATCGCATCCAAATATTGACCTCACTGTGTCATTTTGACTGGGCCCTGCCTTTGACTTTTGTGGAAAAGCATCTGGACCTCCTTTGCATTGCATTTAGGGAAGATCTGTGCTTGGAGCGTCTTCTTTGCTGGCGAGAGAGTCCTGGGCACAACCTGGGAGTGTTTCTTTCTCAGGATACTTGAAGCAAATAAAAAAATGGCAAAGAATGTAGGAGTTCTTCCAGGAAAACTCAAAGCCTGTTAGCACTGGAAGGGGCCTCATCCCCCATCAGTCCAACCAGCTCATTTTACTGATATGGAAACTGAGGTTCAGAGCCACAGACTGATTGGCCCCAAATCACAAAGTGAGTAAGAGCAGTCCTGGGGCCAGAAGGCTGGGTCCAGACCAGAGTTTCCCACGAGTCTACCCTTCCCTCTTTCATCTTTCTGCATTTCCTGTTTGCAGCTACACCTCTTCTATTAAAGGTGTGTTTCCCATGGCATCTGCTTAGCGTGGATACCATGTCAGGCAGGTGTCCTTTTGTGAATGTTTTCCTGTCTCACGTGGTAGAATCTGAGTCAGCCTCAACTTGAACAGCAGGAGAAGGGGTAGGTCCAAAAGCAGGGAACTTGAAGGTAATAGGCAATGAGGGTAGGGCCCTTGTGGGTGAAGGAAGTAGCCCATAGTAGAGGCTCAAAGCCTGAAGGGTGAGCTCAGTGATTCCCTAACCAGAGGATTCATTCAAATCACAGGGGTTCTTGAAAATGCATATTCCTGTCCCACAGGTTCTTAGCCATTAGGTTTGGTGTGGAAACCAGGAATCTGCATTTCTCAGCATTTTTGAGGTGGTTTGTGTTGCATATAGGCTTGTGGATCATGCCTTGAGAAGCATAGCAGGGCGCTAGGAGGACCCAGGAGGACAAGGGTGTGTCGATGTTCTCCAGCATTTGGTTTGGAGTTTGTACTCAATGATGTGTACAAGGTTGAGTGTGGCCGAACTTACACATCTGAGGTCATTGACCGTAATGCTTCTCCAACTGGGAGGACAGAGGTGTTAAAAGAGTCTCAGGGTATCGTAGACAGATCTGGAATTTGCAGGGCACCCAAACTCACCCCTGCTTGCTGGCTCATGGGTCAGTGGTGTTTCCTCTGCATGACTCATGCTTTCCCGAAGACTGTCTTTTTCTTTGCCTGTTTCTTTCTCATCTGTGGCCTCCATCTGTTTCTCCTCCTTTGTTTGGGTTTATGCAAATGCAGTTTGAACTCTCCTGAGGTGCATTTATAGAACTCATTTATATGAGTGATTACCACTGAGGGGGGATTCCGACCCAGTGGTCATGGCTGACTGTTTTACTCCAGTCTTCCATATTGATGAGGTTCTTAAAATTTGGAGTCTTGGGGCTGGCTCAGTGGCTCAGTGGTTACAGCGCTTGCCTTGCATGCACGAGTACGCGGGTTCGAACCCCAGCACCACGTACACCATGAAGTGTCCGAGCAACAAAAGTCCATGAAAAACTAAATAAAATTGATTCTTTCTCTCTTTCTTACTGTCCCTCTCTCTTAAAAAAATTATAAAAAAAAATTCAGAGCCTTTTGCAATGTGTTGTCAAGATAGGTGATCAAATAGTGATGTGGCTTCATCAGCGTTTATAGCAGCTCAATTTACTATAGCTAGATTATGGAACCAACCCAGATGCCCCTCACTCGATGAGTGGATACAAAAGCTTTGGAACATGTATACAATGGAATACTACTCAGCCATTAGAGAAGACGATATTATGGCTTTTGATATCAAATGGATGGAGACGGAAAGAATTATGTTAAGTAAAGTATCCCAATCTCAGAGACTCAAAGGCCAAATGGTTTCTCTTATCTGTGGAAGCTAGAATACATCAGGAAGCAGTACGTTAAATGACTAAGCTAATAGTAACTTCAAATTGTATGATTCTTAACGCGACAGGGAGATGACTGCCTAGGATACCTGGAGGCGTAGGGTGGGGGACAGGGTGGAGGAAGGTGTGGGAAGAAATCCTAGGAGACTGGAGGGTGGGAATATGGGGGAATCATCTCAGAAGGAGATCTCTGTCCTCCACGAGATATCCATTTAACTCAGGGGTTCTTCTGGGGGAAACAGCAACATGGGGAACCCAAGCTGGGCATCCATGACATGGCATTAGCCTTGGATAACTAAGTATATATACATTTGTTCTTGAATGTTTGATAATGTTTCCTCCTCAATTGTAACTCCATATTCATCTAATTAAAAAAAAGGTGATCAAGATACGACACTGACTCATCCATCTCAGAGAAAACCAGAGCAGGTCCTTGATTTAGACCTGGTTTGCCTGGAGAGTCCTTATGAGGGTGCACCACCTCCCTGGACTCCCGTGCAGTGTCCCAGGAAGCACGTGTCCTAGCTCAGCTGCCAGCGCTATGATTCTGCTTTCATTTGTTCTCAGTTTTCCGGAACTTTGCTCTCTGACCTCAAACTCCAAGATGCAGTTTAGTAACATTTGCTTTCAGGTGTTGACTTGCTTATGTGACTAAAAGCAAACCTACTTTTTCCAGTCTCTTCTAGAATGAGACTTGAGAATGTTAGAGTTTGCACGTGACTCGTTTTCTATGAAGAACAGATGGCAGGTTTAATTTTGTAGAAAGAGAATTAGAAACCAGTAAGATTAGAATTAGAAATCATGTAAGATTTCACGTTAGTACCGAAACCCAATACATTGAAACGTTAACGCTGCACCTAGTCATGGGCTTCCTGGTGGGAATGAGGAATTCCCAGGGCTCTCCGGGACCAGGACTACCATCCACTCCCACCCCTCACAATCTGTTCTGAATCTTTCTCCCTTTAATCTACTTATTTTTATTTATTGAGTAAGCAGTATTGTAACCATGACTGAAAATTTTTTAAATTATAAGAAAACTTATCCTAGGCTCAGCTTCACTGACAGATCAGATGTTTTCATTTTTCCATGTTCCCTTCCAGGCTGTATTCATAGACTTTCAGAATCTTTACATTAGTATAATCATGGTACAGTTTCAAGTTTGTATTTGGCATTTTTAACTTAATATTGTTAAGACTATTTCTATATTGCATTGTATTGTTCTTGATTAGGATGCTTTGCTTAATCATTAGACCCAATTTATTTGACCATCTTTGTATTTGGTCTCATGTGTTCATCTTCCTTAAAAAGGTTATACGTTTATCTGCGTTCTGTCTTGACAACTTCTGATCGACTTGTCCCTGGTGTTTCACAGTCTTGGTTCTCTGGTTACTCTGGCTCTTGTCAACCATTCTCTCCACACATCCCTTCCAGCCCTGGTCTCTCTTAATCCCAAGGCTTCTGTTAAGTGCAGATTGACCACCCCTCCAAGCCTTTGGTCATCCGATAGCTGCTTTCTGTTCAACTCCTGCGCCAAAGGCAGACCCAGCTCATTTCGCATTTTATACGTATACTTGCAATAATTTAGAATTCTTTACAGAAAGCAGCAGAAATTAGCAAAAGCAGTGGTGAATTTATTACGAGACTCAGATACATGTGGAAAGTGAACAAACAGAGATCAGCAGCCCCACTCTCTACATAAATGGGTTTCAGCATAAACCGTGGGGTCAAGGGAGCTGCTGCTGGAGCAAAGGACCTAAAGCAAGTGGTCTTTTGGTCACTCTGCAGGAGATACAAATTCTAGGGAGAGATATTTGATTGATCTCCCTTTCCCAGCTTGGCTTAGCTAGCAGGGCCCCCAGATACACCCCAACATACTTTATCCAATGTGGGGAGGTGGCTCCTTGAGGGCCCATGGGAAGAACAGTGATTACCAGGCTACCCTTCATACTCATCTTCCCAAGGATATATATTTACTCAAATGTCCTTGCCTAGCATTTACCAACATTTCATAGAACTGATCCCAAAATGTTTTTGATTACAGTGTCCAACTCCAAAACCAAAATCTTTGGGGGATTTCAGTTTCCCTCAATACTGTCACAGGCTCTTCTTTTGCACAATCCAAATTGAGTTAAATGGGAATGTGTCCGCCCTGCTTCACTTATTTCTGTGAGTGTCACCCTCCCAGGCTCCCTGGCTTATGCCCCATGGTGATGTTTAGAGAGGGCCATAATGCCAAGCGGTTGTATTTAACAGAAGAAGGTGACATCAGAAGCTTTGGAGGATTTTATCCAAAATGCACATCTATCTTGACTATAGTCTTACCCCAGATAGTAGTGCACATTGTACTCTCAAAGGAAAAGGTCCCTGCATGGTATATATACTTTGAACAAGTCCCTGTTTTAATTCTGTGATCTTACTCCTGTGTCCACACCATCCTTGGCCTTGAAAACCTCCAATGGCACGGAGAGAACACCACTTTGGTTCCAGGGTTGGGTCTGCTTCTTACGCATTATAAAACTTTTGATTGGTTATGTGTTCTCCCAAGAAAGGGATAAAAATGGAGGTTTCCTCTGTCCCTTCTGGTGAAGTGTCATGTTAGATGGCCTGCTTTGTTCTCTTTCCAACTGCCCAACAACACTGACAGAACCGCATTATTTGATCTCTTCAAACCCTGTGCTTCATCCACTGGACCACACTGCCAGCCACTCTGATCTGCCATGGCCACATCTGAGAAATAGACATAACAACCCTTGAAATGAATCTTGTATTAGGCTAGGGTTTGTGTTAAAGCAGTTCAGGCAGACAGAGGATGCTTTTGGCCATCTTTATTGCCCCTCCTTTCATAGAAGGCCAAGGTCATCCAGTGTGAACTCCATCATCTGCTCCTTGCTCCTTTCCTGGCATCCGCACGCTGCTTTCCACAATGGAAGATCTCTTGTTTGTTTCATTTTCTTTTTCTGAGCATTTAAATAACGTCACCCTAAATTTCCTTAGGGCCCACTGGTCTATGGGTTTGAGGTCATTTAAAAGTAATCAGGGCAATTTAAGTGACCTTCTATTTGCGTGGGCACAACCCCTAAGATCATTCCAGACACTGCCGGAAATCTCCACCTGAGGTGTCTGGATGCTTGTGAATTGGTAGGAATTCTGCAAATGCTGCAGTTTGTCCTGCTTTAGCCTCAGGTTTTCATCTCTAGAGGGAGGGTGATAGTAGCTTCTTTGTGTGGCTGTTCTGAGGTTAAATTAGACATACATTTATAGCATTTAGCCCTTTGGTTACTCTGAGTGGTGGCTATTTCTGGTATCACTTTTTAAACATTGGCTGATGGGCCTGACCTGCCAGCTGCCCTGAGGTGTTGACATGATCCCCAGGGGCAACCAATTCCTCATACAGAGTGGTGTCCAGTGGGCCACTGGGTGATGGGCCCACGGTGTGTTCTGCGTTTTCATCCCTGCTGCTACGGGATGATTTTCCAGTTGAACATTGTGGGCTACTAGGGTCAGAGAACCATTCAAATTAAGTTAAACCACATGGAAAAGCATTTTTAGAAATCAAAAATGGTCAAGTATCAGCAGTTTTTCATGTTTTGATCTCAAATTCAAAGAGTTATTTGAAAATGGGTTTGTTCTCTTATATTCTCCTACTTGATTATTTTTAACAAATTAATGTATTATGTGGAACTTTTCACTTTAATAGAAATAAGTTCCACCTTATTCTAACAGATAAATATATTCCATCGTATAGATAGATAGATTAGGTTTCATTTAGCCAAGCTCCTGTTTATGAATTTTTAGATTATTTCCATTTGTTATTCTTACAAATAATGATGCAGCTGGGTGTGCACACTTGTCATCCCAGCCGCTCAGGAGGCTGAGGCACTAAGATCCCAAGTTCAAGGACTGCTTGAGCAATTTCACAAGACCCTGTTTCAAAATAAAACATAAAAATGGCTAGGGCTGTAGCTCACTGGTAGAACACCCCAGGAGAGAAAACAAAAACAAATAATGATGTAATATAAATCTTTATACATATAACTTTTATGCATTGGCTTTGAATATTTCTTTAGGGTAAACTACTAAATGCATAGCTACTGAGCTTAAGGGTGTCTGAAATTCTGATAGTGATGACAAAGTTCCCTTCTAAGAAGTTGCTCCTGTTTAGATACTCATCCACAAAGAACATTCTTGTCATGTCAGCATTGTCAAACTATATGATCTTTACCAGTCTAACAGCTATAAAATAGAAATTTGGTGTTTTATTATCTGTAGTGTTAAACAATTTTCATATATTGTTATTTATTTTTCTGCTGTATTAGTTGGCTCAGGATGCCATAACAAAACACCTTAGACCAGGTGGTTTAAAGTGCAGGAATTTATTTCTCATAGCTCCGGAGTTTAGAAAGTCCAAGATCAAGGTGCTGGTGAATTTGACAATCTTCCTGGCTTGCAGAGGGCTGCCTTCTCCCTGTGTCCCTCCATGGCAGTGGGATAGAGAGGCAGGGACAGGTAGAGAGAGAACAGCAAGAGAGAAGAGCAGTGTGAGAGAGATTATGTTATTTGATTTTATTTTTGTCATTGACTAACAGAGGTCCTCTTAATCCTAATTTTAGGAATATTACATATTTCAAAATACTTGAAAGTCTCCCCACCTTGAACCTTACCTCACTGAAAACTCCTTGACTATCAGCAAAACAGAGGGAGGGGGTTATTGGGAGGTCTAGAAAGGAGGGGAGGCAGGGTGCAGGATGAATGCAACCAGGAGGCTAAATTTCCCTCCCTTGTCCCCATGGTTTTTCTTTGATTTGTTTTTTCTTCCTTCCTTTCTCTTTCTGTTTTCCCTTGTTCCTTTCTTTCTGTTTTTCTGTCATTTTCTCCTTTGTTTCTGCCTTTGTACTATCAAAATACAGTGCTTGAGCATGTGGTTGGAGTCCCACCATGGGGACTCCGAAGGAATTTCAAGTCACTCACCATAATTCAACTATAAATGAGAGAATTTTTATGAATAGAATAGGATGGAATGTGGTTTTGTATTTTCTTCCCCTAGGGACCCTACCCAATTTGGCAATAGGAAACTAAATTAAGGGTGGGATTAGTTCTAGGAAGTGGATTTTTAGTATAGCTGCATGTCTAATCCAAATATTAGACATTGCCCTAGTTATCCGAGTTGCTGAGGGATCAGGAGGTGGTGGATAACTGAAATCCCCAAATGTGCCCAAAACATATTTCTGTGATTGTTCATTTATCCAAATTATCCTTCCACTAGAACAACTATAAAAGCAGTTTTATTCCTACTCATTTTACCCTTCTGCTTTCCAATAACAACAGGCAGGGTCACAACATGCTGTAGAAGAGAAACAAACAAAACAAGACCAAAAAAAAAAGCCAAAGTCCAGGAGTAAGGAGACCTCCATTTTAGTCCTCTCTGTGCCTCTTACTGACCCGAGACCTTGGCAAGTTCTTCAGTCTCTCAGCCCTTCTCTAAAAGGGGCAAAATAACTCTGGCCTCCCTAGGTGGCTTGGTCAGGCACTGAGGGGCTCTGGGAAGTGTACCCCCGGTGCTAGTGCTACCTCCTGCATGGAGCTGGGCCACGCACACGTGGCTTGCACCCCGTGCCCAAGTTGGAGGAGGCACCTGACCAAAGATAGTACACTCTCCATTTCTTTTCCCAAAAGTCCAGCATTATTATTTTAACAAACTACTACAAACTTGATGGCTTTAAAACAACAGAAACATGTTCCCTCCCAATTCTGGAGGCCAGACATTCAAAATCAAGCCGTCACCAGAAGTTGAGTTCTTTCCAAGATTCCTGGGAGGAGCACTCCTTCCATGCTGCTGCAGCATCTGGTGGCTCCAGACCTTCTATGGCTTCTAGCTGCTTCACTCCCACCTCCGTTTCAGCTGTCACCCAGCTCCTCTGAGTCTGTCTTCTCCTCGGTGCCTCATAAGGACACATCACTTGCATTTAGGACCCACCAGCTAATCTAGGATGATCTCATCCTGAGATCCTTAACTCAATTACACTTGCAATGGCCTTTTTTTCCAAATATGGTCTCACACTTACGAGTTCTAGGGTTAAGCATGCAGAATGATCTTTGGAAAGGGCCACCATTCAAGCCACTAAATACACTTTGGGTGTGACTTTATAGAGCCAAACCTGGCTGTTGAGGCGCATTTTTTTCCCCAGTCACCTCAGTGAATCTACCCTCAGTTTAATATTAAAAAATCAGGATGTGGCAAGGAGAATAAAGAGCACACACTTGTTTTTGTTTGTTTTATTTTGTATTTATAAGTGCGCAGAAAGTCTTCTCCCCTGGGTACCTAGTTCAGCAGGGATGGGCTGAGTATGTCCACCCACCCTGGCTGAAGTCTGGGTGACCAGCAGTCACCCAGAACTCTCTCACTTATGCCCATTTTATTCTTGCTCTGACTCCATCTCCAGCTGGCCCACCCCGTGTCCTGTGTAGCCCCGTCTTGGTTCTCTGAGTGTAGTGCCAGCCCCACAGACTGGCTGTCTGATGCTGGCTGTGGAATGCAATCACTTCAGAGTGGCAGGACTGAGGCCCCTGCCTCTTTGGACACTTTCTTGCTCCTTGGGTTCCCAGGGCTCCTCACCCACTCTGTCCTACTTGCTCCTTGAACACTCAGGAACCTGACTTAAGCTACAAAGGCTATCCAGGGTCCCCTCTGTGCACTGGAAAGTTGACAAAGGAAGGAGACCTCCATTACACACACCACATGGCTTCATGGTGACTGCCTGCCTACCTGGGGGCAAGAACTCCACCCAAGAGCTGAGCCCTGGCTTCTGGTGAGCACAGTAATAGACACAGCAGTGGTGGACACTCACTGGCACTTAGACACATTTGGCCAGTTCCTGGTCAGTTTGTCACAGCTGCCAGCGGAGGCAGATTTAGCGTCATCACTCAGTCTCCATGGGTGTCAAGGAGTCCAGCCTTCTCAGGTTTGTTCTGCAGAAAGAGAAAGATAATCCCCTGGCTGTCTCACCACTCATGGGTCCACTGTGGGGACAGAAGACCATAGCCATGCAAGTCCATGAGCTTTTGGGTCAAACACTGCTGCTGAAAGCCAAGATTTTGTTTTTTAAAGAAAGTCAAGGTAATAGAGAGTATTTTTGCACTGCAGGTATAAGTCCATGACCATTGAAAAACCCCACCTTGTAAGGAAAGTTATGAAGTTATTCAGTGTTCTAAGGGCAGGGAGGATGTTCTAGGAGAAAGCTCTGGAAAGGCAGTAGCATCTGTCTGCTGAAGAGAGAGCCAGAAGTACCAGAAAGTGCAGTCACTAAGAGCAGGGTACATCTGAGTCCAGGTCCCACAGTAGGGAAGTGTCTGGGGGAAGGTCACATGATATCTCTGAATCTGTTTCCTTTATGTGAGGTGTCCTGAAGACTCAGATATTACAGTGTAATCTGGCACTGAGTAGGTGCCTGAATAGTCATAGCTGTGACTATGACTCCTGATCCCTCTCTGATGCCATCTCCAGTGTCCCCACCTGTCCTCATCCAGGTGTGGCAGCCAGTCCCTCCCAGGAGCCTTCCCCAGCTGTGTCCTGGCTGCATAGAGTTCTGCTCTTGCTTGGTCCAGGCCACTCTAGCAGACTTGGGGTGTTTTCCTCTTGGTCCTCACCACCTAACTCAGCACCCTGCATAACCTGGTGCTAGAGCACATCTGCTGAGCAAAAGAGCAGCAGTGTAGCTGCTTGTGGCACAGCACCTGGTATAGTAGTAGGTCTTCGGGAAATGAGCAGTTAGATGAATAACAGTATAGAATCAAACTCTGATAGAACTTGGAAACTTTCTGACACTTTTAACTTTTCTGATTTGCATGAAGCAGTTAAATTATTATGTTTACCAACAAGCATTTATGAGGTGTCTACCTCTGCTATGACCTCATACATAGATGATCTAATCTAAATCTCCTTATAGTCTGTAAGGTAGGTACAGCCTCCTTTCCAATACAGTGACCTCAGAGAGGCTGAGAAACTTTCCCCCCATTCACACTGCTAGAAAGTGGCAGCAGAGATGTGACCACAGGGAGCCTGGCTCTAGAACGCGGCCTCTACACTGCCGAGTCCACTATCTTTACTGCAGGGACAAACAGGGCACACCCATGCAGCAGCTAAGCCCAGTCCCTCTGGCCTGTCCCAGAGGACCTGAGTTAGATGATAAGGTGGACTCCTGGGGGAAGCCCACAGCCAAGAGGTGAGGGCACCAGGGGAGATCTCCAAGGCCATGGTACCCAAAACCAGAACCTCAGTATGATTTTCAAGGGTCCTGGGCTCCTTTGCCTTTGTGGGCCCCTTCCTCCATTAAAAAAGTGAAGAATTCTATTTAATGACTACAATCCAGGCTGGATTATATTCTTCTTCGTCTTCGGATTTTAAAATGATCTGTGCCCACTTTTGCCTGGTAGATAAATCAGCCCTGCTCAAAGCCTTGTGGCTTCTAGTCTCCTAACTGACCTCTGTCTTCACAGGTCCCTCAGCGGATGGCGACAGGCGAGGGGGAGGACAGCGGTGGCGCCCCGGGCGTGTGGGGCGCCTGGGGCCCCTGGTCCGCTTGTTCGCGCAGCTGCAGCGGCGGCGTGATGGAGCAGACGCGGCCCTGTCTGCCCAGCTCCTACCGCACGCGAGGCGGTCCACGGCCCGGTGCCGCACCGCGCGCCTACACTGGCCACATCGTGTCAGCTGTGCGCACTTCTGTGCCGCTGCACCGGAACCAAGAGGAGTCGCGCGCCCCGGCTGTGCTCGACGCAGGCCGCCAGGTGTCCACCATGCTGCGCGGCAGCCGGCACCCGCAGCCCCGGAGCCGCCAATCCACCGCAGAAAGAAGGTACACGGGACCCTTGCGCCCACTTGCACTGCCCCTGTCACCCTCCTTATCCTGCATGTCCTGTGCTCTACACGAGGGACAGCACAAACTAAGGCATTGTTTCTACTTAGTGGGGAGGAATTCTTGGCTCCATGTGTCTTTTGATTTATTTTGCAGCCATATAAAGCACTGAGGCCTCTCCTACCCCTCTCTGCAGTTCTGAATGTTCCACAAAGCAAAGCTGATTCTGAGAAGCCGTTAGGCATTAATCTTTGGGAGGGCCCCATGGAAGGGTGAAAGGAGAGGACCTGGAGTAGGAATACCTAGATTCCAGTGCTGCCCTGGTGCAGGGAGGAGGAGAGATCCCTGGCTGCAGGCTGTGTGGATTGAGCTAATGACGCATGCACGGAGACTTCTAACCCAAGAGCTGATCTCAGTGGCCAATCCTTGGACAAGTTGAGTGTTTGAAGTCTTGGCTCTTCCCAATCTGTGGGTTTCAGGACTCCAAGAACTTTATTACAAAGTTTCACCAAAGTATTTTGAGTGAACATAGTGCTTTAAGGATATATCAAATTAAGGACCTAAATATGTTTAAGTCAATAAAACATGAACTCTAGTAATGGCACAGTGACATCAAAATAGTTGTACCTCTCTAAAAAACATAAATATGCCAAATTAGGCAGTGCATCTGGCAAATATAGGGACTGAAAAGAGCTTATCAGTGTATGAATCAAAAGATATTTACAGATTACTTTCATTCATTCAACAATGTTTTGGGGGGTATGGTAGTTCCTGGGTCTGTGATAGATTCACAGAAAATACTGACACAGAAAGAGTAACAACAACAGAAAACAAGTAAACATGGGCAAGAAGAAGAAAAAGTGTAAGATATCTCTCTATGATTATGCAGTTATGGTGCTTGCCTGGCATGCACCAGTATGCAGGTTCAGACCCTAGCACCATGTACACAATGAAGTATTGGAATAAGGAAAGCCACATGAAAAATTAAATAAAGCTGATTCTATCTGTCTCACTGTCCCTCTCTCTCTATCTTAATTTAAAAAAAAAAAAAAAGCTCAACTTAGTCATCCAGCCACGCTAGTGCCCATCCGTCAGGGACTGAGCTGTCAGGTGTGGGCTGCCTCCACACTCTGGTGATTGGGCATCAGCGTAGACGGCCACTTCTTCCCCACAATGGTCAGATGGTGCATGAGAGTCCCTGTTAGCCTAGTGCCATAGGCTGATGCTGCCAGCTGCTTGCAGGTAAAAAGGAGATGCAGTTCATCCATCCTGCCTGGGCTCTTGACCTGGCACAGTAGGAGTCCAGAGACAATGGACCGTAGCATAGAAGAGGATGCCTCAGATGAATTCTGAAGGAAGAACCAAGTTTCTGTAGATAGAAGAGGAGCCAAGAACAATGTGTTCCACAGCCTGGCTTGGAAGAATAAGGAAAGAGGCCAGCACAGAGACACCTTCCCTCTTTCTGCATAGAAGCTGGGGTATATTTCAACTTTGCATCAGCTGCTCCTCCTACAGCCAAGGGTTTGGTGTATGTTATCTTTCTTCATCCTAACCACACCCCCATAACATAGCTCCTCAGTCCCTCATATGAGATGTTTACAGCCAATGTGTTTTAGAATTCAGAACTATCCAAATTTGATTGCTAATTCAGGGTGTATTTCACATATGTATGGCATTCCCTTTGTGGTATGGGACAGCATCCCATATCAAATACAGTATTTTTTTTTTAAGAGAGAGGGACTGTGAGAGAGAATCAATTTTATTTAGTTTTTCATTTGGCTTTTGTTGCTCAGACACTTAGTTGAGTACACGGTGCTGGGGTTCAAACTGGTACCTTTGCACATGCCAGGCAAGCACCATAACCGCTGAGCCACCACTCCAGTCCCCAAATACAATTTTATTTTAGCAGCAAGGTCACATTTGCTGCCCAATGAGTTTTGTCACCAAACTGACAAAAAGAAAAAAAAAAGACCAAAACTTGGTTTTTCAAATCTCTTGACTTCAAAATTGCAGAGTAATGATTGCTAAGGTTTATCGAATGTCTATTCCTTACCAGGCTCTGTTCTTGTAAACTTACACTGACAACTCTATGAGACAGATGCTAATATCATCCTCATTTTAGCGGTAAGAAAACAGAGGCCGGAAAAGTAGCGTAATTTGCCCCAGACCACACAACTAGTAGGTGAAGAGTCAGGATTCAAACCCAGCTTGTTAGTTTCTCTAAGGACTCTATGAAGGTGTTAAACATGATGGATCTAGGGACCGAGGAGGTTAAATGACTGCCCAGAACTCTAAAGCCGGTGGAAGAACTGAGATCTGGAGGTGGTGTGGCTGGCTCCCAGGTCCCTGCAGTGCTCAGCTTCCTGGTGCGGCAGCTGTGAGGGTGGATGGCTGGGGTCCGGTGGCGCCTGGGTGGGAGAGGGGCTTCTTTGAAAGCCGCTGTGGTTGAGAACCTAGGAGAGCCGCCCAGAGAGTAGCTCTTTTTGGCCACAGGCCTGTGCTGCAGGCATTCCGGCCCGTGTTTTGGCAGCAGAGAATTTTTTTTCTTCTAACTTATTGACAAGGGGCCAGTGACTGTTTACTATGAGGTTCCTACAAGTTTTTATCATGCTCTTGTAATTTGACAGTTTTAGATGAAACAATCCAAATATTAGCCCGGGAGGACTGTGCTGCCGATGAATGTCATGCTCTTCCCGGCCGATGAAGATCACATTTGCTTATATTTATCAGTCATTAGGTACTTGAATAGTATATTTGACCCCCAAGGAGATATGTTGGCATGTTCTCTGGATGGCTGTCTTCTCCACTGTGTTTCAGGTTTGAGGTTTGAGGCGAAGGCTGTTGGGGTTTTGATGTTTAAGGAATGGTTAGGTTGCTATGCCAGGCAACTAAAATCTTAATTGGAGCCAGATAGCAAACAAAACTATTTGACCTTCCAACAAATATTTATTAAGCATCTACTATGTTGTAAGGCCCAAGAACAGACACAAAGGTAAATATAAATCAGGTTGTAGGATCCCAAGGCTCTTATTGGCAGACTGGAGCAGTTGTTTGCAAACTTTCTGTTTCTTTAAGCATGAGATTGCTTTCTGCGAAATCAGTCTCAGGTGGTGGTTCAGTTTGTAAAAGCTGAGCTGCTCGGGTGGAAGCTTCAGAGGCACTGCTGTAGAAACCTGGGATCTTGACCCAAACACAGTGGTTGATTTTGACTTGGCTGACCCTTAGAATCTTCTGACCACTTTTCAGAAATCCTGACTTCCATATCACAACCTCAGAATCTCTGTGGGTCATCTTCAGATATTGATTGGATTCCAATCCAGCTAAATATGGGAACCGGCAGCCTGGAACTATCTCTTTGGAACCTTAAGGTTTCATGGCAAATAATTTGGGAACTGCATTTCACCTAGTAGAAGTTTCCAAGTTTGGTGAACACATAGGAGAATCTCCTGCAGTGGGGTGGGGTGGCTTGTGCCAATTTCCCACCAGCTCATCTCTTTTCATCTTCCCAAACTGAAATTCTGTATCCATTAATGATGTTTCCTCACTTGCTCTCTTCCCCAGCCCCCACTCAACCACCATTGCACATTTTGCCTTTATGATTCTGAACAACTCTCTCCTTAGAATAGAATCATACAGTATTTACCTTTTTGTGACTGAATTGTTTTACTCAACGTGATGTCCTCCAGGTTTTTCCATGTTGTAGCATGTGTCAAAATTTCCTTCCTTTTTAAGGTTGAATAATATTCTATTATTTATATATACACTACATTTTGTTTATCTACCCAGTCACTGATGAGCACCAGGGTGGCTCCCGTATTTTAGCTATTATTAGTTGTACTACTGTGAACATGGGTGCAGCAGTATTTCTTCAAGACCTTGTTTTCATTTCTTGTGGGTGGATACCCAGATGTGGAATTGCTGGACCATACAGTAATTCTATTTTTAATTTTTTTGAAGAGCTGCCATACTGTTTTCCACAGCAGCTGTACCATTTTTCATTCCTACAGCAATGAATAAGGGTTCCAGTTTCTCTATATCCTCACCAACACCTTCTTTCTGTTTTTTAGATGGTGGTCACCCTAATGATTATGGAGTGGGATCTCATTATAACTTTACTGGTATTTCCCTAATGATCAGTGATGTTGTATCACATCTTTCCTTGTGCTTACTGACTATTCCTATGTCTTTGTTGGAGAAACGTCTTTTCAAGTCCTTGGAGAATCTTCACTTGGATAACATTCAATCCAAGATGAGTTTCCTTCCATTTTCAAAATATCTAGTGAAAATGGCACCCAGAGTCGCTGTCACTCAGAGCCCATGTACACAGTCTTATAGACCTGCATTGAAAATGTCTGTTGGCCAATTTCATTAAGTTTCCACAAGGACAGGTTATGAGAGCAGCACCCACTCCTATTTGAGGATCTCAGATAATTTTTTTCAACGCTCTGTTTGCCAGAGGCCTGTTTAACAGTAGAGTTTTCCCTCCCTGTGGACTCCCCTGCTTAAGCTGGTCTGTATTAGCCAGTTGTCGTGATCATCCATTACACATCTCAACCAGCTGGAATCTGGGGAATGGGATGCTCCATGGCTTTGATTCAGTAATTATCTAGATTAAAAAGCAACCACCTCCTCCTTAGCAGATGTTGCCAAATTGCAGCTTTTATCTACTGGAGACTTGGGAGTGCCTGGGACCTGAGATTCCCAGCTGCAAAAATCATGGCTTCTGCCCCATTGATGGAGGAGAGTGTCCTAGTGTTCAGGGACAGAAGGACGTTGAGGAAGATGGGTTTCCCAGAACTCCTTGGAGAAGCAGAGCTGGTTACCTGTTGGGAGCTGCCTGGTTGGCTCAGGGACATTCTTGCCCTGGCCATTCAGACCTGCATTACAGGAGCATTTTGTGGTCAGTTCTGTTACTGGTGATTGGAAAGCTAGTTTATCACAGTCTATGAGACCAGGAGCTGACACTTCCTGAGAGGTTGTAACCTGCATGATGGTTCAGAGTTCAGCTTCTGGAATTGATAGGTTTGGATTCTCCACCTGACTTTCACACTGGCTAGCTGTGTATCCTGCCAATGTTGCTTAACATTTCCTACCTCATTTGGTTGCTGTGAACTGAGTGATTCACATCAGTTCTCAGCACAGAGTGGGGTACCTTGTGAGTGCTGGGTAGAGGTGATTGACATTGGCAGTTGTTTCACAGGTAGCATTTTATCTCATTTCCATAAGATCACAATCTGTGTGGTAGACCAGTTGTTGCCACTTCTGATAACAAACTGAAGGGTGTCAATCAACGTCTACTTCAAGGCCACACAGAAGGCATGCAGGAGAGTCAGATTTAAACTCAAGTCTGCACTGTGTCATACTTCTCGCAGATTTCTCCTCCTAGAAAACCTTTTTCAAATTAAAAGTATCAATTTCTAATTAAGCTGTTTGATAAACAAATACCTGTTTATCTGAGATGCAAAATGAAGTCTTCCCCCAGTATTTACCTCTGAATAGTAGCACTGAAAATGGCTCCATCCTGAAGCCAGTGTAGGAAGAAGCCCAGAGGCAATGCCACCTAGCAGTCATTAGGAAGGGGCCACACAAAGCCTAAAGTTACTTACTTTTAAAGCCATCTTTTGATCTCAAGGCTTAATAAATAGAGATGACCTGAGCATCGCTTTTTTTTTTTTTGTATTTTGTTTCCATTTTCATTCAATCAGTGCTCCTTTTGTATTTGCTGTGGAGCAGGCACTTCCTAGATGCGGAGGGGACTGACATATGGAAGAGGCATGGTTTTCATGGGCCTCCATGTCTAGTGAGGAAACAGTTCAGGTGTAACCACCTCGTGGACTGTGATGAGTTATTGTACCTGGGGGAAGAGCAGAGGGCTGTGAGTGCAGAGTGGTGGGACTAATCCTTGGAAGATTAAGGTAACTTCATGGTAGAGGACAAATTTGCATTTTTCAAGAGGAAGTACTGGGAAGGAATTGGAAATGACTTGATGTAGATGGGAGAATGCAGGCGTTTGGTGGCACAAGAAGAAGAAATGCTTCTTGTCCTTCAGAGGCTTATGCAGGTGGAGTGGAGGAGAAAGACAAGCAAACAGACATTTATAGAACCAAGTGCCTGGGGCCCTATCTAGTAAGAGGATGCTCAGGGATGGAAAAGGAAATGAGTAGGCAAAGGACAGAGGAAGACCAAGGGAGCCTGGGGAGGCTTCCCATAGGAAGAGGTAAGTGAGCTAAGCTTTGAAGGAGGATTATAGCCGAGCCCAAGAGCAAGGGGGGCATTCCCACAAAGAGCAGACTGCAAGGGTGGAGAGTTGGAGGCATGAGCGAGCAAGTCATGCTGTGGAAGTTGTAAATAGTTTGACAGGGCTGGAGCAAGGCCATAAATGAGGGAGTGTCCAGACGAGCCTGGTGAAGTCCAGAGGCTCCTTTCCAGGGAGGAACTCTCTAGCAGTCCTTGGGGGATTGAACTAGAAATCCTTTGAGAAAGACAAGCCGCATAAACACAGATGGCCAACTGTTTTCCATTTTAAAGCAAGATGATGCACCCACGTACAGTCCATCTAAGTTTCTCCTTAATGCCTTTGTGATTTGCTGTGTTTGGAGCCACCCACCACCCCGTCAAATCGCAAGAAGCCAGCGTTCATTGGCTGGGAAGCTAAGCTTGATCCTCTAGCTTTGTAAGACATGTACTCGTTTCCTGCCAATGCTGGAACACTTAGCACAAACTTAATTGCTTAAAACAACACAAATTTATTCTCTTACAGTTCTGGAAATCAAAGTCTAAAATCAAAGTGTTGTCAAGATTGCATTCCTTCTGGGGACTCCAGGAGAGAATCCATTTCCTTCCTTTTTCCAGCTTCTAGAAGCTTCCTTAGCCCTTCTTTCTGTCACTCCAATGTCATGCTTCTGTCATCTCCTCTCCTTTCACTCTCATCTGCCTGCCTCCTTCTTATAAGGACCCTTGTGTTTATGTTGGGCCCACTCAAATAACCCGGGATAATCAACTGTTCCCAAGATGCGTAACTTGATCTAACTGCAGAGTCCCTTTACCATATAAGGCAGCACTGACAGGTCCCAGGGATTCTGATGTGTGTTCTTGGGTAGGGGACGGCATAATCAGCCTACAATAGTACAATACTTGCATTTTGTTGTCTTAAGAATTCCCAAATAATAGAGAAGTTTCTGTGCTACGAGGACTTCCTGCCCCTTTCCCACATCATCCCTGGTTGTTGTCCATGGAATTAGGCAATGCTGCTTCCCAGAAAAAGGAAGATCAAAAGCATTCATTCTCCACCCTGTCCTTAAGGGTCCTTATTTGGACTTCTGGTATTAATTAGGGATAGTGAGGGTAATGAAATTAAAGATAGTATATGTTTGAGGAACAAGAAGTTCTGTATCCCAAGTCCAGAGTTCAGTTCTAGGTTCTCACGGATGCTTTGATCTCCCAGCCTTAGTAGTTTCCACATTTGTAAACTGAAGGGGTCTCACTAAAGTCTCTTGCTCTATAGACATGTTGTTATTGAGGCTAGTTGAGGTTTTAAACATTTCCACCTCCATTTCTGCCATCCAGCGTAATGGGAAGAGAAGCAATCAGGAGACTTGGCTCTCAGAAATGTTTGGTTTCTCTTCTCTCCAGGTGCATCAATATCACAACTCTTCAAATCCCTCTTTTATCTTGTAACACGTATTTTACTTAAAAGTGTTGTTCCCACATCTGACCTCCTTTTGCTGGTGAGCCCTCTTCCATTAGGAGTCCCATTTCTTGCCTTGTAGAAGTCTCTGGGCTGGGAGTCATTAGGCCCTACTTCCTGTTTCAGCTCCATCATTTGCTGACTGGATGATAGAGGAGAGTCATTTAATGTAATCTATAAAACATGGGTAATTATATGTCCTGTCTACCATGCAGGCCTATTGTCAAATGAGGTAACAGCTGTGAAAGTTCTTTGAAAAATCTAAGATATTATTCAGAAACAACAAAGCTTGATTATTTTGTTATCATTGACCAGATACTCTTTGGGAATAATTCTGTAATTTCTTGTATGTTGTTTGTACATATGTGTTTGTGCATGTGTGTGCATGAGTATGCATGTGTGCACATATATGTTATTTTTGCTTGGAAGGATCATTAGTTCTGAAACAGGACAGACGGGATGAGACCTCCATCACAGGAGGTCATTATCACATCCCCCAGGAAATGTTCCTGACTGCGGGTAGGAATCGTTTGTTTCTTCAGCTCCTCCTTTCCTGCCCACTTTGTTGGAGGTGCTTTGCATTTCATCATTAATAACTCTGGAGTAATATGTTATTTCTGTCCTGAGGGTGCTCTGAGCTCACTCCATGGAGCCGGACAGGAGAGCTTGTTAATCAAGCTCCACAGAGCCATGTGCTGATTTCCTGACACTCCATGTGCACCTAGGGAGTCTTGTTACGTGCAGGGGGCAGAAGCACTTGGCAAAGAGAAGAAAGTCTTTGGCCTTATCTCCGTTTCTTTTTGGAAAACCTCCCTGCCATCCTGGGTAGTTAGCAGAGAATCAGGTACATCTATTTGAAATGCAAGTTCCATGTTTTCCATGATTTTTGTTTGTTTGGTTTGTTTTCCTCCTCAAAGGCAAGTTTTGTTTCCTTCCTTTCTGAGGAATTTCACTAAGTCACTGAATTGTTTGACAAGAAGTTACCTCTTGATGTTAAGCAGATAAAGGGTGTTTTAATATGCTTTGGTTTCTAAATAGGAAACCTTAGCCCTTTCAGCAAGAGAGTCTGTAGCGGAGCTGGGCCCACTGGTATGTACATTTCTGCCTGTAGGTTAGGAAAGATTGGAGCCAGATTTAAAGCTTGAGTTACTGTGATCTCAGACAAGCCTCCAAAGAGTCCTTGTTCATTTCTTGTGGCATTTCATTAAGTGTCAGAAGTATTTCATTAGTTATCAGAACAAAGATCACATTCGCCGTAAGAATGCTGCATTGAACCCTCTCCAAGCCATTCATAACTCTGATTTGAGAAGAAAGATATGAAGGGCAAAGGAAAAAGCCTGACTACAATATGTGTGCCCCAGAAGGGGGATCTAGTGCTGCATCTGGAATCCTCTGGGGCTTCCCTTTCAGGGCACACCTGGTGGCAGCCTGGGCTGCCTTCATATGAGAGGATGGGGTGGAGAATTTCCTGAATATGAGTTCCTGACATTTTCTTTATATGCACCCCACGTGCAGGAGCCTGCACATATCGTGGATACAGTCGTAGTAATGACAGTCATCTTTATAGCTGGTATGTACCACGTCATTTATATAGGTTATTCTAGTCTCAACCAGATCTAATTCACAAAGGAGGACGCTGAGCTAAGGTAAAGGGGTCCCCGGCATCTGCTCTAGTACAGGACAGAGCAGGATCTGAATGCAGGGTTGCCCAATCCCAGCACACCTTCTCCCCCATAGCCACCCTGATGGTGCAGGTGTTTACTGCCACACGAGAGGGCTTGGGGGTGGCTGCTGTGGATGAGCCGTATAACTGTCAACCTTCCTGTTGGTTCTCAGGATAGAGTGCTCACAGCCTGGCGAAGACTTTTCAGGTCCTCACTTTCTTCTCAACCCACAGGCCATTTTGGCTCATCTCTATTAATAATAGGAAGGGCAACAACTGATGATGACTGGCGGCTTGCTGTGTATAATAGGCTGAATAACTCCCGCTCCCCCTGAAGATACCAGTTCCCAATCCCTGGTGTCTGTAAATGCTAATTTATTTGGGAAAAGGGTCTTTGCACATGTGTCTAAGTTAAGGATCTTGAGATGGGGAGATTTTCCTGGATTATTCAGGTGGATCTTAAATGCAATCATGGGTGTCCTTAGAAAAAAAGGGCAGGGCAGCCAGATACAGTGGCTCACACCTATAGTACCAGCTATTTGGGAGGCTGAAGTGGAAGAATCAGTTGGGTTTATGAGTTCAAAATCAGCCTGGGCAACCCAGTAAGATTATATCTTAAAACAACAATAGAAAAACAAAATCCAAGCAGAGAGAGAGGTTTGAACCACAGGTACAGAGGTGATATGAAGGCAAAATAGAGATTTGAACATGCTGTTCTTGAAGATAGAACAATGTAGCTACAAATCAAGGATTGTTGGTATCCACCAGGAGCTGCAAAAGACAAAGAAACCTTATAGTCATGTGTTGCCTGGTGATGGGGCCACATTCATGCAAGCACCATGGAGTGTGCTTACACAGACTAACATGGCTGCAGTGATGTCAGTAGGGGATACAATCTTATGAAACCACTGTCCTGTGTGTCCTTCACAGGACACAAAAATGTTATGCAGCACATGACTCTAGTCCCCTAGACCCTCCAGGGAGAGGCTGACCCTCTGGCACCTTGATTTCAGCTAGGTGATGCTAATTTCAAACTCATGGTGAAAGAATATTTCTGCTGTTTTAAGTCACCAAGTTTATGAGGGTTTGTTAGGACAGCTGGAGGAAACTGTCGTGCCAGATGAGGCTCTGAGCTCGACTTCACAGGACTCTTCTGCATAAATGATCCATATTGCCCCTTGTATAACATGAGAAGAATTCTGTGCTTGGAGAGACAAAGTGATCTCGTAGGTTGAACAAGAGAAATTTGAACCAGATTCTGTCTCTCAGCTCCTGCTCTTAACCACTGAGCGGTTCTCCCTTCCTTGCCCTTGACTCCTTTCTCACCTAGTGCCCCAGGCCAGGCCTTGCCCCTGGAGCTGTCCTTTCCACCTCTGTGGTTTGCCCTCCAGGCACACAATATTCCCTTTCACTGCTCACAAATTTTTTCCCTATGGAAACACTTGGTCCTCCTGCGGCCCTATGGGATCCAGCAACAGTTGGCTGACATTTCCCCGCTTTTCTGCCATGGTTGGAGCACAGTTCACTGTGACCTACTACTGAAAACCTTTTCTTCCTGAATTCGAGGGAAGACAGTCATTTCCCCTTGGTCCAGTAAATCCTCATTCCAAACAGTCCATCTCTGTAATCTTCTGTGAATGTGAACTTGGTATTTATTCAGAAGCTGAACTATCTTGCAGTTGTTTAAGTTCCTTAAGAGCTTATCATTCATCTTCTCAGCAACATTTATTAATATTACATGACATCTGTTCACACAGACTTACTACCGTGACCAGGTTGTTTAATATCATTTAAACTCAGTTTCCTCATATATGAAGTAGGAGTGATGACCTATTTTTCTGTCTGGGAGACCATGGGTAAAATACTTGGCAGATGTTTAACGTGGTAGCTACGGGAATACTGAATACATTATTTAAGAACACTATGCTAAATATGTTTAGGGATGGAGTAAAACTCTAGAATAGATCCTTCCATCAACCGACTAAGGGTGACAGACCACCTAAATAATACCCTCTAATACTAGGAAGAAGATTATTATGCTTGAGGTATTTCACACTTATAATAAAGGATGAAGTGATACATTGTGGGTGGGTACATAGAAAGCAGTATAAAAACTCAGAGTGGGAGAGGCTTCCAGAATGTGAGAGAAATACCGTGGCTTCCTCCGTGGGCCTTTCACGTAAAAGATGTTCCCCAAAACCAAAGTCATGTTAGAATCATTATTGCTCTTGTGTTAATGAATTCAGCAGACCTTGCAGAAAACCATTCTTCAGCTTTCTTCTACCTGCAGAGGCTCAGCCTCTGGGGCAGGGGGCTGCTGTTTGAGAGTCCCAAGGGGAGAAGGGTTAGGAACCCACGTTTGCTTAGCATCTGCTCCGGCCAGGCACTGTGCCCCGCAGGTAATCTCATTTGGTCTCCCCTAAACCTCCGTGGTCCTGGAGGGCCATTCAGGTTCAGATTACAACTCGTTCTAGCAATAGCTTTGACTCCCGAGAGGGCTTCTCTTACTTGCGCTGGAGAAATGAATGCTTTGCCTGTTCTTTCATGCAGAGCTGTCTCTGCTTCTCAGCCCTGTGCTTGGCGGTCTGCCCCTGCAGCGGTCCCCACGTGTCAAGGTGGAGGCTCTTTGTCTGTCACCTTCGAAGAGGTGCAGCCTTTCGCAATAACAGTGTCTCTCGAGTGTCCAGTGAAGGCCACACCTTGTGCTAGGCACTACGGTTGCTCTGTTTCACTGACTACGACAGCCAGGCGAGGTAGCATTGTTATCCTCATGAACTGCTGGAGGGAAGAGCCGTGGAGTGACCTTCCCAGGATCATGCCCATGTCCTAGTTGACCTCTTACCCTGACTTTCAGGGATGTCCTGCCTGGTACAACATAGGGTGGGGAAGACATCTGTGCTCTGAGCTCTCTGAGATTTACTCACCTTTAGCTGGAAATGCCTCTCTCTCAGCCCTGCACTGGCTGACTTTTTACCTTTGTGCAAAAGCCGTCTCTTTCTCTGGTCAAATTCATCTTCCTGCTAAGAGGGGACACTTGACTGCAACTCCCAGGTGTCCTTGTGTCGTGAATAACCTGAGCGACTGTCAACCTCCTTGCCACCATCTGACCATTGATTTCTGTGGTACTGAAACCGGCTTCCTTTGGCGCCCCCTCCCTATCCTTATTCCACCTCTCTGAGCCCACACTGAATAAGTCAGTCACCTGAAGATCAGTCCTGGAAACTCAGGATCCCTCTGAAGCACAGCAGCCCTAGTGGGCACTGTGGATGACTTGTTTTTAAAGATATTTGGCAATTTTCAAAAATGATCCTAGAAAAGTAGCCTGATTTATGGCCATGTCTGGAGTGAGAGTCATCACCTACTGGGGTCATTGCTCCCGGGAAGACTGGGTCTCTTCTGCAGGTTACTGCTCAGTTTTATTCTGGGGGGTCAGGTGGGGAGGGACAACCCCATGAACCTCTCTACCTGGGAGACCAATGGGTAGGTCATTGAGGATAAGGTCTCTTAACTCCTTAATGTCCAAGTTTTCAATTCTGCAAATTTGTTTATTTTAAAGATACTGTAAGTGGTGTATTTGTTGTGTTGTTCAATATAAGTTTTCGTAGGTGTTCCACATCTGGGACGATGAGACAAAATGGTTTAACACTTCACTTCTTGTTACAAAAAAGGACTTTTAAAATCAGTCAAAAACCACTTCTCTGCTTCCTTCACCTCTGCTGCATGGCTCCCAGTTTCTGCAGTAATCCTGAATTCATCTGTGACATCTTTCCCTTTAGTGGAACAAATTCGTCACTTCCCCCAGGTCTCTCCCTTCCTCCCTGCCCTGCATAAGCCTGTGGGATCCTTCTTTCCTGGAGACTCAGAGCAAACATGTCATCTGATTTTCACCCTGGCCTTTCAACCCAGGCCTCACCCACCTGGTGGAGAGCATAGGCAGCAGATCTGGTCACACCCTTGGCTAATGTATGTGACAGTATGTGTGACACAGTAGTCAGTCAGGAAAGCTTTCATTTCCATCATCTTAATTTTTATTTCCCTAAGTGGTCAGAGTTTTGCCTCTTATCTTCTGTAGACACCAGATAATTTATCGCCTAGAACAGTCCTGGCAGGAGTTTCAGTCTTCTGAACTTCAGAAGACATCTACACTCAGCCGAAACCATTTGCCCTCAGCCTCTTTGAACTTAGCACATGATATCCTTTTTTCCCTTTGGCAGGTGGTCATAGTGAATCAGGGAGAATTTCAAGAAAACAAGTCTCTTTCCAGTTTCAGGCTGTAAACTCCGTCCCATCCAGCTTGCCTTAGATCTGTGGCTCCTTGGACCTACATGCTGCTCTCTCCCGTTCTTCCTCCTTTAATGTCAACTCTTAGATCTCTCTAGATGGTCACTGGCTGCCCGACCTATGTTTGCTACCTCTCTTTACTTCCTGCCCAGATGTGTGGGGCTGCCTTGACTTACTTATTGGTACTTAGAGGCTTTTTGTTTCTACTAATTAATCCAAAGTAGTCTTTATTGATGCATCGGTTAGCAATGCTGAGCAATTAAGCTCTGGTTTCTCAGATGTGTTATTTCAACAAACATTCACAGAGTACTTCTGTGTCACACTTGGGGCTAGCTCAGGGATTGTCCACACATGAATAAGCAACTGCCAAGCCAGGTCCTGGAGAAGTGTAGGGCTTGTGAGGAGGCCAGCCCCTTTCCTTGACACCGAGCAGAGGGCTGTGCAGGCAGCCTGCAAGAGCGTGAGGCAGCTGGGGCAAAGCTTGCAAGCAGCGGATGTTTGTGTTGGGCCTGGAAGGCTGCACCAGTACAGAAGTAGGTACGGGAAACAGTAAGTGGTCCGCTGTGGCCAGAAAGTGTAAGGTTTCTTCCAGGATCTAGAGGGAGGGATTTGAAGGCTGGAACTGAGTCTGAGAGAGACACAGACCTGATGGTGAAGGGGGTGAGACATTAAATCCAATGGGTCCCAAAATCTAGGTTTGAACTTGTTTGCCAGACAGAGATGAGCCACGAAGCTGTTTTAAATGGAGGATAATAACCAGGCCAGTCGAGAGAAAAATCAGAAGTGTATAATGTTCCCAACTTGGGTACACTGGGAATATGCATGGAGGGGTTTATTATTACTGAAAATATAGGATTGGGCATCCTAGAATCCTGGTTCTTCCTTTCATGGGCTGCTTGGCCCAAGCACATTCAACCTCTAAGCAGCCTCTACCTGGGCATGAGATTTGGTTGTGATCCTTGCTGAGCTAAAATCTTTCTGGGAGTGCACCATTTCCTAGAAGGTCATTTCCCCCTGACAGTGTCTCTTGCCCCAGTCTTTGGGGCTTTTTGCCTACCTATGAATGGTTACATGTAGTTGAAACGTGTGCCTGTTTGAGGATCATGAATACTCACTTGGTTTCTTGTTTTGACATTGTTCGTGCAGCAGATTCAGCCTTGGGAGAGTTCTGCACCTGCTTCTTGGGGTCCTCCATGCATCTGTGAAGGATTTATGTTTTGAAAAGTTCAGAGGAAAGCAATTTAGTGTTTTTCTTTTCTGTATTATTTAGAAGGGGGAAAATGGAAATATAAAAGAGTAGGAAGTCCAACGAATGTGCCTCAACTCTTTCCACTGGGCCTGGTCCCCAGAGGAAATAATAACTCAGGTGTTTTGTTTTGGTTTGTATTGTTTTTTGCTGGGGTGGGTACTGGGGATAGGACCCGGGATGCTTTACCACTGAGCTACATCCCCAGTTCTTTTTATTCTTTATTCTGATTCAGAGACTCACTCAGTTGCTAAGGCTGGCCTCAGACTTGCAGTCCTCCTGCCTCAGCTTTCCTAGTCTCTGGGATTACCAGTGTGCGCCAGTGTGCCTGGCCCAAGTTTCATTTTTATCAGTTCCAAAATACTTCTTGGACCTACATTCTTTTACTGCATACCATTTCCCCTCTTTTTCTGCTTTCTTTTTTTTTTTTTTTTTTTTTTAATCCAAATGGAAGCACATTTAGTGTCCTCGCAGTCTTGTTCCTTTTCCCCGGTTGGGTTTTGGAGACCTTCTTGTGTCAGTATATACACATCTGCCTCAGTCTTTAAACAGCTTCACAGGGCTCCAGTATCATGCCTACAATTTACAGCCAGAACTCAGGTCACAGCACAGTTCACCTTTCCATGGCCAGGTCCGGTCTGTGTTGCTGCGTCTCTGCTCCTGCAGGAATGCCTTCCAACTCCAGGAAGCAGGTGCTCGGGCGCTTCATGCCACCCAAGATCAGTTCAGGGCTTATGCTCAGTCCACTCAGGATGCCCCTGCTTTCCGCTTTCCCTTTGCTTATGTATTTGGCAGGGGTGACCTAGTCCCCCAGATGAGGGTAGAAACTGTGTCTTTCACCTCACTGGCCACCTTCCACCCTTGCTGAGACTGCTGCCGACTTCAGTCCCCAAGGGCCATGTGCTCTGCGCTCTCACCAGAACCATCAAGACCTTCAGAGTAGCTTACCCAACACAGCACCTTCCTCCCACGTCCTGACCTGAACCATGCGAGTTCAGGCTTCCCACACAGCACGCGGGTCTCTGGGACCTCAGGCCCCTACCTGGGGCTTCCATTTCTCCTCAGCTCAGGCCACGGCATCCCGGCCTCATCTCTGGTTACTGCCTCTCTGCTCCTCAAGGTCTTAATTTCCTTTGGTTTGGAAGGATAATTCCAAGGTCATAACGCCTCCTTCTTGGTTTATAATAGGAACTATACTTCTGCCCTCAGTGCCCAACAAACCCAGTTTTTCAAATGTAAAGAAACCTTTGCTCTCCTGGTGATGTGCTTCAGGCCTCCCCTTTTCTGGCCTTGCAATCCTCTGTCCGTTTAGAAGAGTTGTGGGGAAGAGAAGGAGAGAAGGGATTACTGAGAGAAAAACACTTATCCTGCTGGGGCTTCAGAGTCCCGCCACTTCCCTGACTGCACTGAGGGCCCCAGAGCCCAGGTCTCTGTGACTCTCTACATCTCTGCAGGCACTGAGAAGAGTAACTCCTAGGTGTAATTCCCACCACCCAGCTTGGTGTTTTTTTTTTCTCTGTGTGTGTGTGTGTGTGTGTGTATGTGTGTGTATAAACCTTTTTAAAACATGCATTTGGTCATATGAATGGACTTTGACTAATGGCAGTCACAGCATATCACACCCTACTCCCTCCCAGCTACACTGCTGAGTGGAAGGAGCAGCTTTGTCTCCTCAAGGCCAGGAGAAGGGGTGGCAGCAAATGCGCAGTTTGAGCCTCATTCAGATGCAGCTTTCAGAGGCAGCATCCCCCTGTTGGAACCAAGAGTTTGTGACACTTAGCTTCATATCTTCTTAGGTGTTCAGTGCAGGCAAATTTGGCCCCAAATATTGGCTTCAGGAGAGTTTAGTTTTGATATATAATAACAGTACAGTGTGAAATTGTGGCAGAAAGGACCCTTTTAAATCATATGGATGCTATTAGAGGAAGTCAGTAGGCTCTTCAATGTTCTCAATAAAACCTAGTGCAGGGACTTAACATTCACCCCGTGTAGTCAGCTGTCTCCAGTAACAAACAGACTTGCACCCTCCAGCCTCCTTCCAGTCTTCCCTGCATAAGAACTTACTTCTCCTAGCACCTCCACCCAGGTGCCTGGATGCAAAGAACGGAGCCAGTCTTGCTGCTAGAAAACCCAGACCGTCAGAGGTGAAGCAGTGCGAGGAGACTTCCCACATCAGCTCCTTTCCTTGAGTTCCTGGCTCCCTCGGGGTCCTCAGGCTCCCCTCCTGTGGTGGCTGCAGGCGGGTGGGCCAGGGGCTGCTGCTGTGTGGGATGCTGTGGCCCATGTGTGGCTCATGTTAGCACAGCTGAGAGAGGCTGGGCCTCTCACAGGGACTTGACTGAGCTCTAAGGGGAAACAGAATGGAAATAAACATGGAAAGTTTAAGAAATATAAACAGCCTGACTTCTGGAAGGCAGGGTTCTCACTTTGCCCATTCCACTCCGCACTGGAAAATAAGAAAAGAGGTGGGAAGCCATCCTCTAGTCACGGGCTGTTGACAGCCTCGCCTGGGTGACTTTCCAGCTCTGGCAGGCAAGCTCAGAGAACCCCTGACCTCTTAATTCTTTGCTCCTTTTGAGAATAAAGTCTCAGTCCCAGCCCTGCTGGGTACCCTTTTCCTGTTTCTTCTCCAGGTATTTGAATACTGTCACCCTACATAGAAGGAGGTGGTCTTGTCCTAAAGGCCACTGTATTTTGTCTTTTAATAAAGTACGATAGTTCATGTAACAGAAATTAAACGCAGTAGTGGACAGGGGGGATTTTCCTCCTTGGGCAATAGTGGTTGGAACCATTCGTCCCTTAGTTCAGTTTTCCATACCCAATTATTGAGCACCTATTTTGTGCTGGTTATTGTAGTGTATTATTGGATTATAAGATAAATAAGACATAGCCCCTGCTGGGAAGAAGTCTGCAGGCTGGTAAACTAAGGCAAATGTGTAAGCAAATATGCATGATAGAAGATGACTTGCTGTGACAATTACATTGGGGCCCAATAGAGAGAGGAAGAAGAGTATCTGTTCTGTGCAGTGGAGGGTTAGGGGGGTTCAGACCAGGACCAATGTCATCAAGAATAATGCTTCAGCAAAGTCTTGGAGGGCAAGTAGATGGTTGTTTCAGGGAATGTTGGGGAAGGCAGCCAGGGGAGGAAAACAGCGAGGACAGAGCCTGGAGATAAACTAGGAGAGCCTGTCGGGAAACTTCAGGCAGAGTGGTAGAGGTGGCCCATGCAGTGCCATGGTGGACAGGAGGTGCAGCTGGCGCTGTGTCATGCAGGGCATGGTGGCTAAGCCGAGGAGTGGGCACCTCCTATGGAAAGAAGAGGTGAGTGGAAGGTCCAGCTGACTTCAGCAGATAGTGATGCTTGTCATGAGACAGAACAGCAGCTTTTACCATGTGATCCCCAGACCAAGAGCATGGGGGTCAGCTGGGAGCTTTTTAGGAAGGCAGATGCTCAGGCCCACCTCAGGCCTTGTTGAACCTGACTGCAACTCTTGGCAGGTGGGCTTAACGGTCCTTTGTAGGTCAGGAGATTCTGACTCTCAAGTTTAAGAACTACTGGAAGAGCAGGACCAGTTTTGAGGGGGAAAGATGGTGAGTCCAGGCCTGCATGAGTTGGGTTGGAGGTGTCTGTGGGAATGCCTAGGTGGAACTATCTGTGCTGGGCCAGGGCCTCAGCATCAGCAGCACCTGGGAAGTTCAGATTCCACCCTGGCTCTATGGAACACAGGCAGAGATTCACAGGCTCTGGCCTAGAGTTCAATGGGCATGTAGGGTTGGTGCTTAGGAGAAGAGTCCAGGCAGGAAATAGAAATGTGGGAGTTGTTATCAGTTATAGGGATGGTTGGAGGTGATGCATTTCCAGGGTAGGGTGTAGAGCTATGAGAGGGAGTCCGAAATCACCACACTGCTCAGCACTAACACCTCAGAGCTGTGCACCACCCAGAATGGGCCCCTGGGTGGCAACCAGTCTGTTGTAAGGGAAGTGCCATTTGCAGCCATTGCCTCAAGAGACAAGGACTTCCCCAGACACCCAAGAGTAAGCTGGGGCAGGAGCCTGATGTGAAACCTTTGCCATCTACCACTGCCAGCTTTCCTTGAGTCATGTCGTGGTGGGGGACGAGAGGATGCAGTCACTTCTGTTGTCAAGACTAGGAATGTGAACAAGCAGAAAAAAACCAGACATGATGCTCAATTAATACCCATAGAAGATTTGTTAAATGGGGTTGAAATGAACAATAGAAATCAAATGATAAAAGACTGCTTTCAGATTCAAACAATATATTCCCATTGGTAACCTTAATTTGATCTTTACAACATCCTTGTAAGTGGATGAGATGGGAATTACTCGAGCTTTCTTTTTTAAAAAGTAACAGCTTTTTTTTATTGAGGTATAATCCATATATACCATACAGTTTGCCATTTTAAAGTAGATGATTCAGAAGTTTTAGCATATTCGTGACATTGTGACTATCACCACTGTCTCATCTCAGACCATTTCCATCTCCCCAAAAAGTAACCCGTGTCCTTTTAATAGTCAGTTTCTCCTCCTTCCTCCCCACAATCCCTGGCAACCACTACCTGTCTCAGCGGATTTGCCTGCTATGGACATTTTATATAAAGGGTCTCACAATATGTGTGTCTTTCACCTAGGGTGTTTTTGGGGTTCATCTGTATTGCAGGATATATCCCTGCCTCATCCTTTTGGCTTTTGGATTCAAACTAAATCCACTGTATGGGTCAACCACATTTTGTTTATCTGTGCATTGGTTGCTAGGCATTTGGGTTGTTTCCACTTTTGGCTACTATAAATTATGTTGCTATGGATATTGATATACAAGGTATGTATGAAGGTGTGTTTTCATTTCTCTTGGTACACACCTAGGATTGAAACTGCTGGGACATATGTTAACACTATATTTATTTTTTTTTTGAGAAACTTCCAGATAGTTTCACAAAATGACTACATTTGTTTGCATTCCACCAGGACTGTTATGAGAGTTTCAGTTTATCTTCTCCAACTCTAATTATTATCTGTCTTTTTAATTTTATCCTCCCTAGTGAGTGTAAAATAGTCATAAGACTCATTTTATAGATAGGAAAACTGAGGATTACTACTTGCCAAAGTTTGTAGAGCTAGTATTGGGCCAAACTAGAACTTTTTTTTTTTTTTAAAGCAAACACATGTATGGGACTTACTCTGTGGGAAGCATTGAGACATCTGATCTTACTAAATCATTTAATCTTTACAACTACCTATAAGGAGGTGCCACCGGTTTTAGATGTTGAAGCATTTCAGATCAAGGATGCTCAGCCAGTATTTTGGGCAAATATCCCAAATCCAAAGAACTCTGAAATCCGAAACACTTCTGGTCCCAAGCATTTCACATGAGGGATGCTCACCCAGTCTTACCATCTTCATTTAGAAGTGAGTACAGGGTGAATACCGGGCTTGGAGAGGCCTGCAGGGTGCAACATTTAAGGCAACCTCACCCTCGGTCTGGCCAGCACAACCTTGAGATCATCTCCCAGAATGGTGCATCCTGGGTGCTTCACCAGCAGCATCCTGGTCCTGGCTCTGTTGGAAGAAGCTGAGGCACACAGAGCTCGAGCAGCTTACCCACAGACTCCAAACTAGCAAGCAGCAGCGCTGGGGTTCAATCTCAGGAATCCTGGCTCCAGGGTGTGTTAGAAACCACTTCATTCTTCTGATTTCCACAACTCTGATCTCCAAACTTTACTTTTTTTTTCTTTTAATTTCCCTCTCAAGGCCTAACTTTTAGAAATTAGCCACGATTTTGACAAGTGGGTAACCCAAAGTAAAATTCCATAGAGAGTTCTGGGAGCGCAAACAGAATGAATCAACTCAACAGCCCTCCTGGGCACTTACCGCATGCACTCCTGGAAGGGTTAACTTGCCACACAGGTCCCCTTGGCCACATCTGTGCTTATTGTCACAACACTGTATAAATCTGCCCCATTCTATGGAGGCCCCCTGCAAGTGACCAGATGGACTCTGTCCTGGTGGGGAAGAGGCCACTCTGAACCACAAGGATTATTTACTCTGATCAGTCATAAGGAAAATAAGCATTCTCTTGGCCAACGAGGAACAAACCTGTCACTCATCCAAGTGTTCTGAGTCAAGGACTCAGAAATAAAATCTCTCATCATCATACCCTAATTGGTTGAGTTTTCTTTTTGGTCTGTTTATCAGAACTTACTGGTCATTTGTTTCGAACTGTCATCTTTTCAATGATGATGCTGTTTCAGTAGGTTTTGAATGATTCTTTGAATTAGGCGGAGCCCCACACAAGGCATTGTGAATACAAAGACAGACATCTGTGGGTGTACATGTTGCCCCACAGAGGTGGTGGGCAGCCCTGGGGAAGATGCCTTCACAAGTCATCAGCCACCAGCGGGTCTTCCTCTGCACCCCATGGGTAAGATCAAATCAGGCTTGGTTTTTCAGTGCCCTCAGAGTGAGCAAGAAAGAGCAGAGCAGCCTGTCCATGGGGAGCAAATCTTTCATATATGCCACAAACCCAGAGGCTTTTAGTTTTAATGTCATTCTATTGCTCTTCAACACTAAAAATGATAGTTTTTTGTTCTGTTGAATTTTGACCTTTTTGTTTGGAATTTCAGTTCTGTTCTGTGACTTTGTTCCTCAGAGCTATGGATCTGTGGAGCAGCAGCGTGGGCATCACCTAGGAGCTTGTTGGAAATGTAGACTCCAGGCCGCTCCCAGACCTCCTAAATCAGAATCTGCTGCTTAACAGATCCCACGAGAACATGGTCATGGTCAAGTTGAGACGCAGTGTGTCTTCGTTTCTCCATTGGATTCAGTTAAGATCTCCATCAAGTGCTTCCTTTGAGGCTGAGATTTTTGGTAGACTTTCAGATCTTAAAATCATCCATGCACAGAAACCCCTTCCTTTTCATTGCATGATGTCATTCATTTTACCTGGCCTGCCACAAGAATGAAAAAGGCAAATTACATCCAAGTTTTATATATATTTTAGGACTAACTTCTTAATTGCATCTGTTAAAGCCCCCATCATTAGCAGAGCCCCAAGTGCTGCCAAGATTAATTGAAAAATGCCTAAAGGCAAAATAAACACTGCCTTGTGGTTTAATTCAAAACCATATCAGCTAAGAATGGAGGTGCAATTAGTGATAAAGATGTTAATAATTAGTTGTGCTCTGTTAAATTTTATTTCCAGTGGTTATGTAGAGTGAAGAAAGAATTTCCGCAGGAGGGCAGAAATCAATGTTTCACCTTGATTGCTATTTTAATGTGCTTATTTTAATGGGGTCATTCTGTAAAAACCCTTGGGCACATTTCCAGTTTTACATAAATGTAAAATTAATTATTATGGAAGCATATAATTTTAGAGTTGGAGCAACCTTGGCGGTCATTTAATCCAGTTCAGTCATTTTTACAAATAAGTAAGAGTCAGATGACTTCAGTCCTTCCAGAGAGTGTTGGAACTTGGGTTTCTCAACTCTCAGAACAGCAACTGTTACACTTTTCCAGATCCTCCCAGATAGATGTGCTTCTGATGCCTTAAAATCCCCAAAGCACTGTCGTATTGCCCCCAAGGACCTTATGCCACCTTGCATCACGGTCTAGTTGCTTTCAGTTGTAAGGCTGGGGTCTTGGGATCTTTGTCTGACTCATTTTTGTATTTCAAGATTTCTAGCTCTGTGTATTTCAAATAGTAGTTGCACAATAAATTGAAATTCAGTGTAGTTCTAGAGCTAGGTTATATTTTTCTTCTTTTTGTGGCTCTAGGAGTGGCACCCAGGGCCTTGCGCATGCAAAGCACAGACTCTACTACTGAGTTGCAGCTCTGCAGCTGGTTTTTATTTGTTCATTGGAGCTGATTGTGTCTTCATGCTGGTGGCTTGAAATTGGCTATGGTGGTAGTATTTAACCACAGAAATGGGCAAATGCTTCAAATCAGGGCTTTTTGCTCCCTGGAAATGCAGTCATTAAACATTTATGAGCATACCACTCTTCACATGATTTTCATAAGGTCTTACAAGGCAATGGGACTTTGTGCAAATATTTACAAAATCTTAAAATCCGTACCAATGTGAAGATGACCATTCACCCATTACTTAGCATGGGCTGCTTCAAGAATGATGGAGTGGTCAATTGCTGAACCCACTCTGACCTTTTTAGGATTAATGTCGCTGCACATCAGACCTTAGGAGTACATTAGAATGTGACTACTCAACTAAGTCCCACTTACCTGGAAAAGCTCTTTGGCCATGAATGATAATGGAAACAGGGTCTGAAACACCAGGCGCAGTTGAGTGAGGAAAAAAAATCTATTGTCAGAAAAAAGTGAATAGTCATCACAATGGCTATAATTGCAATGACATATTTATGCTTCTCGAAAATCCTTCACTGGCTCAGTATGACCTACAAAAATGCTCAAACTCCCTAACATAAGAAGCATGCAGTGACTGTAGCTTAGGCTTCTAGCCTCATTTCCCACCACTCACGTCATCCACCGTTCACCCACCACTGAGTCTTCCCTCCACTCTACACTCCAGCCTCTGTGGATCCTCTGTTCCAGCCTCCATGACATTCCATTTTCCTGGGATGCCCTATTCTTCCTCCCAGTTCCACCACAAGCTCTCTCCCAAGCTTCTGTTCCTACTTGATCCCCTCTACCAGGGATCAGAACTTCTAAGCCAACATGAAAATTCAGATGACTCTATTCATCTCTTCTCTTATATGTCTGTCTTTAGGAGCAGGAATCGAGGCCCCATTGGCCCTGGAAAGTACGGCTATGGTAAGGCCCCATACATCTTGCCACTGCAGACTGACACTGCACAAGCGACGCCACAGAGGCTTCGGAGACAGAGGCCCTCACCTCGGCATTCCAGGTCTCAGGGGACATCTGCTCCTAGGCATAGCTACAGCCCACCAGCCCACCAACTCCCCCACCGTGCACCTCTGTACCAAAGTGACAGTGGCCCTCGCTCTGGACTGCAGGCCTCAGACGACTCTGTATACCAGCTGCCTTTGACCCATGACCAAGGCTTCCCTGCAGCTTCAAGTCTCTTCCAGAGCCCAGAAACAGTCAACAACCATGGTATGGCAGCCCATGGAGCTGCTCAGAGCTTCTCCCCGCCTCTGCGATCTGCAGCAATCTCATGCATCGGGGCCTATCGGCAGTACAAGCTGTGCAACACCAACGTGAGTACACACCTTTGTGCTGGGTCTGGAGTCTGCTGCTCCTCTTACCTTACAGTCAGTTGGCACTGGGCACACGATGACAGTGAAGGCAAGGGATTTCGGACCATGTTAAAAGATCTTTTTATACACCAGTGCAGCTATACAGGCTTTTAAATTTTTGAAATACTTCCTTCCCCCTCTTTTCTATCCATATAGTCTCTCCATGTTCTTAACTTTTTTGTAAAATTATTGCTTTAGACACTTATGCATATAAAAATATATAAAAAAGAAACTTATGCATAGCTTATAGAATCATTTATTGATAATCACTTAATGGTGATATTAGTTAGCTATTGCTTTGTAACAAATACCAACCCCCTAAATTCTCAGTGGCTTTTATCAACAATATTTATTCTTTGCACATGAGTCTGTGGTTCAAGTGCAGTTTGGTTCACTTACAGCAACCAGCAGTAGTGCCAAAGAAGTGAGTGTTTTGGGAGGTACAACCCAGTAAGTTTCCAAGCATAAACACCTCAAGTGTTGTGTCATGAAGGAGTTTGATGGTAAGGTCATAAGAATCTCCTCATCTTAGGGGATGAACTGGGACATTTTGGTGATAGATGGCATTAAGAACTCTCTGGACAGCAGTTATTTACTAAGTGGATAGGAGCATTTCAATATTTGAAGAATCTGTATAGCTATACTGTTGCATTTAGGCTGAATGCTCACATTTGACATTAGTTGAATAAATATTTATTGATTCTTTTTTTAAAAGGGAGAAGGACAATGTGTGTGTGTGTGTGTGTGTGTGAGAGAGAGAGAGAGAGAGAGAGAGAGAAACAATTATTTATTTATTTTTTCATGTAGCTTTCGTTGCTACATGACTTTATTGTGTACGTGGGGCTGGGGTGTGAACTCACATACTCGCGCATGCTGGACAAGCACCTTAAGCACTGAGCCACCACTCCACCCCGATTCTATCTTAATACATTGAATAATATCCACTTTTATTAAAAACTCACCCCAAATCAGGATCTATGCTTAGCACCTTTCTTACTTACCCTGTTTAATCCTCTTCTTAACCTCATGAGTTTGCCTCTCTTTCCACTTTATAGTTGCAAAGAGAGGTTAAATAACATGTAGAAGATTCCACAGCTACTGGGCACTACAATAGTTTGTCAATATAAACTATATAAGGTGAGAAAATATGTCATTTTAAAATATCAGCTTAAAGACCATGTAGAAAAGAGAAAAGAATGAGAGCATTAAGAGGTTAAATTTCTGAGTTGCTATATTTTTCATTAATAATTTAATCTTCTTTAATACTTTGTTACTGGGTAACAGGACAGCTGTTGTATATTAGCTTCAATTTCCTCATTAAAAATATATTTCCTGCTATAGAGTCCATAGAAATGACTTAATTTGTGATCTTAATAATTCCTCTGAATGCCCGGATTGCTTTTAGTTTTTTTCTTCCACTGACAGACTTCAGAAATTATTAATTTTCATAAAGCAGCAATTTTTCTAAAACCTTTAGTAATCAGTCAACCAAAAGTCTTAATTGAGAATATTTACTTATAACAGACCAGGTGCCATGGAAGATAAAAAAAAAGTCATATTCTCCACTTCTTAGAATTATTATCAAGACCAAATTAGGTATTATTTAAAAAGTGCTTTGTAAATCAAAGAGTAAGGAGTTTCTTGCATACAAGATCAGACATGGTGGTTGTTCTTGAATTTCCATTGTTGTTCTTTCAAAATGAAATGAATTATTCTGTAATGTAGAACACATTTTCCCATTAATTAATACATCTCTTAATTTGGAAAACCAAGTAAACTATAAAGAGAAAGGAAAAGAGAGTGCATTTGGCGTTACGCATCTGACATCTGCTTAGCACTTCTTTCATTTAACTTGCAGTTTTAAAGCTTGTTCTTTCTGCCAGACCTGCGCTGCCAACAGCAGGGCTGTTCTCCCCATGTAGAACCAGACTTCCCTGGGTGCTGGGGAAATTTCAGAAACTTCTTGTGAGTTCATGATGTCCTCTGGTGTCTTCAAAGTAAGCAAAACAAAGTATCCCACCCAGGGCAAAGAAGTACATGTTGACACAGGACGTAGGCTTAGTTCCTTCATTTCCCTGACATTTTTCACAGTGCACCCCACTGCCCCAGCTCCATATCCTACTTCCCCTTAGTGAGAGATGTCATTCCTTAGAGGTCCCATTATTGGATCTTCTTTTTTATAAGTCGATGACTTCTTATGACTTGGGCCACATTCTGTGAATACTTTAAAACTCTGTCAGGGGTCCCCAAGACCACTCCTGGATTTGATGATTCCCTAGGAGGATTATGGCTTGCTATAGTGAAAAGATACAAAGCAAAATCAGTCAAGGCCCCTAGGACCCAAGCCCAGAGGAAAGCAGGAACGGATTCCCAAGAGTCCTGTCCCAGTGAGTCACACAGGACAAGCACAATTCCTGCAATAATAGATTGATACAACACATGTGAAATGGCTAGCAGGGACACTCATTCTCTGTGCCCAATTCGTTTACTGGGGACACTCCATCTACTGCCTTACAAAATTGGAGAGTTGCCAAGAGAAGGCAGGTGTTCAGCATGAACTGGATTGTAGATACAGTTTCGGCACAGTGGGCCACTCTTACCATTCAGAGAGTGATGGAAATCTTCCTGAAATCCAAGTTCCTAGACACCAGTCATGGACCAACCTTGCAAACAGGCCTTTCTCAGGACAGCAGCCTCAGTCTTGCACCCTCCCCATGTGGACACTGTGCTCTAGCATGTTAGCATCAACGACCTTGTGTAGACATTTCCATATTATCCCAAATGTCCAACGTGCAGAGATGACATGAATTCCCCAAATGGTGGGAATCTTGCTCAAAGAGGAAAAATGTAAAATAGTGTTGTTAAAAATCTTAGTAATCTAACAGGAATTGCAGGTTATTATGTATATCCTCTCCAAGGATTTAAAAAATAAATCATGCGTGCACGTAGAGCTCTCTTAGTTATTACTTGGGAGAAAAAAGTGATGGAGATGTAGGCTAGGGAAGGTTGGAAATAACCACTGGTTTCTGAACCCCATCCCCTAAACTAGTGAACAGAATATCCCACTCCAATTTTGATGGGGCATCTCTTTTCTAAGACTCCCAAAAGCCGAGGGCCCAATGCTGAGGTGTGTGGTATTACACACGGGGAGTAGTCTGAATTAGTGGTAACTGTTGTGCAGTGTCCCATCACTGAACTTCTCCTCTCCACTCACAAACATTCTGATGGTTCAGAAGGAAAGACAGTCGCACACACAGCTACCTGTCAATCACCAAGCTTGTGCTGGAACACTTAGAGTGGACGCAGAGCAGGGGCCTAGGCTGGGGAAGACTCCCCTGAGGAGACAGCAGTTGATCCAGGCTTACAAAAAAAGAATAAATGAGCATTTGAGAAACAGTTCAGTCAAAGACAGGAAGGCAGGATTGTGTCAGGATCTCAGAGCAGCCATGTCTCCTGACTGGCAAGGAACCCTCCAGCCTTTCCCTCTCACCTACTCCTTTCTACTATAAATAATCACATTCTTAATGCAGAATTCTTTAACATCTCAAAAATGCAAAAATGTCACATGGGCCTTGGTTGACCTTTGTAACATGAGACAGATGAATAAGAAACTTTTTACCCACACTGAGAAATCAGAAAGCGATTCCAACCGCTTGTGTCTTGGATGTTATGTGGGATGGTGTCCAGGCACTTTGGTTTGGGAGTGAAGCTGAGCTGGAGAACCCGAGGGAGACCAGGCAGCAGGGTCTCCTTGGCAAGTCACTTACCCTTCCAAGGTCCATTGTAAAATGTAGATCAAAATAATCCCTGTCCCGTAGAGTAGGTCCAGACATGGTCAGATATGGAAAGCTTGGCAGGGTGCTGAAATGCCGTTAGTAAATGAGCTGGACCTGGATTGGTGGTCGTGGCTTACCTGCCTCTGAAGGCAGGAATAGAGTAAAACGTCTCCATGTCTGAACATGGCCTATGTTCTGAATGTGAAACTTGTGGAAGAAATGGCCAGGTTTTTTAACAGTCCTTGTTTGTCCTCTAAATTAACTGTGATTCAGAGTTCTTTCCTTTTGTCCGATGACAAGATAAGACTGCTGAGAGACCCCACATTTCAGTTAGATGCAATTTCAATGTAATTGCCCCTGGGGCAGAGTTTTTAAATGATGGGAGTGAAGCTATGAATAACCAACCTCAAGCCAGTGAATTCTTTACACCCTCCAATGTCTGTGATTAATTTTAAGCCCTACCTCATCATGATGACATCTGGGAATTTTAAGCATTCTAGCATGTCTTCGTGATTGTTTGATTCATTTAAGATGACTTCTATGAAATACTGCAAATCCAATGATAAGTATTACGACTAATGACTTCTGAATGTAGGCTTTAAAAATAAGGTTTTTTTTTTAAACCTACACTGTGTATGAGGAAGTTAAGGTATAGATCCTGATATAGATAGACCACCCATGATCTCTCTGAGTAGGCATCAATCTTACTAGTGCAAGTATTCTCCCTCAGCCTGCACATAGTGAAGCCAGGACTCCATCTGGTTCCACGTCCATTAACATTCACTGTTGTGAGTTCACAGAACTGACCAGCATTGACACGAATTGAGTGGGGTTAGGTGTTGGACTGTAAGTCAGGATACTGAGATTAGTAGCTGGGAGTCGGGTGGGAGAGACTCAGCAACAGATAGTAATAGTGCAGATCACACATGGTACCTAGGACTTTTTTTTTTTTTTTTTTTTTTGGTGTTGGTAATGAAACCCAGGGCCTCCTGCATGCTAAGCGTATGCTCTTGCACTGAGCTACATATTCCCTGCCCCTTTTAGGCACTTGAATTCCCCAGATGATGGGAATTAGCAGGACTTGGGTGGAGTCAGTGCAGGCATCCTGGAGAGTTATTTTAGGAAGAGGAAGTGAGCCCTAGAAGCCCTTTGCCTCCTCTGAGGGCTTTAGAGCAAGTAGCAGGTATTCAGGGACCTCTTGGTGGAATCCAGTGACTTTCCAGGGGCAAAGGCATCACCTGCAAGCTTGTCTGCAGCAGTGAAGGAGCAACACAGAGAGGTAGCTGTGACTTCCCTGCGGACCTGCACCCTCCCAGCGATGGCTAACGCTAGCAAGCGTTCAAGGCATCCAGTAAATGGTTAAGTTTCTTTCTCATGAAAGCACACCAAAGCCCCAAACTTGAGAGCTAGTGTTTCTAGGGGTACAACAACAGAAGGGGAAACCAAATCTCAATCCCTCTGATGCCTGAGGGGATACAGTTTTTAAAAAACCTTTTCTATTAGCTGTTTCTGGGGTTTGTACTAGTGTTTGCTAAATACATTAACCCACCAAGACACCTTATGCCCTTTGTGCTGGTGGCCTGGGTGTCTGTCCCCGCCTTATGCTTTAAGCGCTCTGACTTCATGCTTTCTCCCTGGAGAGCAGGCTGACACTCTGGCCCCTTCTGGAGTACGGGGGGCTATAGCCAGTCACCTGGTGCAAGGCAGGGATAAGATTATGAGTTTTTAGGGGGCTTTGCTGCCAAAGGAGGCGTGATCCTGAGTTTAGACAGAGCACACTTAATGTTATGAGGGGGAACCCCTGGGGCTATAAGAAGCTTTTAGCAAACACAGGTGTGATGAGTTCTGGTGTCACTGGCTCTCTAGCATATTTCCCCAGGGTGGGACTGGCTTCTGACAATGGGTTTATCCATGTGGAGTTGTTTCTGCTTCAAAGTGAGTGACAACGAAAGAAAGATGTTGGACAAATCTCAAACGTAGCTGAGCAGGCTCTCCGCAGGCAGATTCTAATCCTACCCCATGTCTGATCTGCTGTTGAGTCAAAGAGGACCTGACAAACAACTTCCTGACTGCAGTTCGAAAGAGAAACTTAGAAAAGGGGCCAGGTAAGAATATGGTGCAATTCTGTAAGGTGCAATGCTTGCCAGAACCCTGGAGCCAGTTGCTGGGTGGACAGGCCGTCTGACGCAGGGCCCCTCTCAAGCAGCTCCTCATCTCTCCTTAGGAGCTCATCACCAGCTCCCTTAGCTGGGAAATACACGCTGATGCTGGTGCCTTGGCAACTCTGCTTTCCATCTTGTTGAGCCACTTGGAATTTCAGCTAAAAGTTCTCTGAACAGCGTATCTGTGAGCTGTTCAGAATTGTCACTTTTCATGATGATAAACCGCCATGCAAACAAATAGTAAGAAATATCACAGTGGTAGAGACAGGTATATCCTACGCCCTTTCCCAAAATGTGATTAGTCATTTTGAATTTTTAGTTTTTATGATTACTCTTTTCATAATTCCAAATGCTTTACTAACGAATACCTCTGCTTCTTGATATATCAACTTCACATTTCTCCCGTCACCTCCTCAGTCTGAAAGATAAATAAATGGCCCCTCTCTCCTCGCACTCTACTGATGTCTGCTAGCCATATTTTAATTTTTAGTGATATCTTTGGCTATATAGTAGGTAAATAATTTTTACGTTCTTGATTTATCAATATTAGGAAGGGTCCCTTATCTTCTGCTTTGTAAGATCAGAAATTTGATGTCAGCTCACTGGACACTGTGATCCATGTTTTCGTGTATTTTTTTCATCTAGGCTTGTGAGACCCCTGCAGGATTCTTTTCTGCTTCCTTGTTAGTCACAATGCCTGACATGTACAGGGGTACTGCGACTATTTGCCTTTGAATTAAACATCACACCCTGCCCTGGCAGATGGCAGTGGGGAAAGAATTCATTCTTTTTTTTTTTTTTTTTTTTTTTAAAGAGAGAAGGACAGTGAGAGAGAGAGAGAGAGAGACTGAGAGAATCAATTTTTATTGAGTTTTTCGCATGGCTTTTGTTGCTCTGACACTTAGTTGTGTACGTGGTGCTGGGGTTTGAACCTGTGTACTTGCACATGCCAGGCAAGCGCTGTAACCACCGAGCCACCGCTCCAGCTCCAAGAATTCATTCTTAATAGGATACCTGAAGTGACCATAAGGCAATCTATGTTCTCTAGGGCAGTAAGAGTTTTGAAGATTTTAAAAAGTTTATATTTTGCTGTGTACTTCCTAGTTATAACATTGGAGGGAAAGGCGTTCTTTTGAGACCTCACTTTAGGCATACATGTATAAATAATTTAGAGGCAGAAATAAATTAGCATCCTGGGATAGGCCTGCATGTGTATGGATGTGTGTTCAGAGTACTTAAAAGTACTCTCTGGATGAATGGGTGGACTTAGTCATTTTAACATCCTTTGGGACTTTGACCTATGAATTGAATGGAAAGGGAAACACCTTTCTCTAGGAAAACATCATGAACTTGGGTGGGTAAAAATAAAAGTTTAAGAACTAAGAAAAACTCAGATTTTTTTTTAAGTCCAAAGGTTTGAGCTTACTGTTTAGACAAATCATTCACTGATAGAGAATTGTGGGAGTGCTGGGAGGTGGTAAAAGACTTTTTTTTTTTTAATAAGGTTGGATTTGTTCTGTGTGACTTTGGAAAGGAGATATTAAACGCTCAGAGAGTGTGCTGAACAACTTGAAAGAAGTTTTGGGGCCCGGCTATCTGTAACTGGAAAATGCATCCCATTTTCCCACTGTACAAGAGAAAGGAAGGAAGAGAATGTTTGCTCAAAACACCAACCTTTCAGTAATGGGGGCTTCTGGAGCGGTCATAGTCCTCTTTGGTGGCTTCAGCACATTGAGTATTATTGTGAACAGCAGCTTTCATGTATGCTAATTTAATCCTCACCAGAATCCCTAGCTATTGGGGTTTGGGGACTTGTCATTCAAATGTGATGATTTAGACCTTGAGAAGTTAAGTGTTTTACAAGGTCACACAGCCACTTTCTCATGGCAGTGAGGGACATTTTCTAGATTTCTGTTTTTAGACTTCTTCAGTGGTGATGTTAAATACATCATCTGTTGCTATGGTAGCTGATCTTTTGATTGAATCCAGAGCAACGCAAAGGATAAAAAAAAAAATGCATATTTGACCCAAACTGACTTCAAGGTCACGTTCCTTGGCACTGCCTTCATTGGGCATGGCACTCTTCATCTCCTGGGGAAATGAGCATAATTAATTACCCAAAGGTAAGTGTTTGATCACTGGCGGTGGCCTCTTGAGCAATGGAGTTGGGAACATACAGTTGTCATCTTAGATTAACCAAGGTCACTAGAAATGTAGCCGGAGTTTCCATAATACTCTCTGTGACTCATAGCAACCCCAGGCAGTTGTCTAGATGGAACTTTGGATAGGGCCTGTATTGCTTTATAAGGATTCAGCTCATCCTTTTAAAATGCATCTTTATTTTCCTCCCATCAAAAGTCCGGTGGAAACATCCCTCCCTCTGGGGTGGGAGTCATTTGGAGGGAGGTTATCTCCCCAGGGTATTACTTGGCTATCAGACTCCCATGCCGAATCAGCCTGAGCTCCTTCTAGGAGGCTTTGCCCTCTGTCTCAGTTTTCTGGTTTGAAGATTATAAGAATCTGCCCATGGAAAGGATCAGCTGTCTTCAGGAAACTTGCTGAAGCTGGCTCCTGGTGTAATATAGAGCCAGTTACTCACAGGGTGAAGGTGACTCGCCTAAGACATCAGGAAACAACCAATTTAAAATATAACAAATGTAAAATGCTCCGTAACCTGGAAGTTTAACTTCAGAGAGTCTGTTAAAATGAGAGGAGATTATATGCTGATAATAGGCAAGTACAAACAGATGTAATCTACAAAAGAAACATGAAATAAGATTTCCCAGGCCTGCTTGGTCTTAATCCTTACTCCATAGTTCGCTGCTCCTTACAGTGAGGGCCAGCCACTTCCCCAAGCCTTTGGGACCAAATCTGACTTTGGCACTATACCAGACCTGAGCATAGGCTGGAAGCAGTTAAGGCTTTCTTGTCCGAAGGCCCATCACAAATGAATTTGTTGTCTATGCAGCCATGAGGGACACAGTAGCACCACTATCAAGGTAACTCAATAGCATGAGTTTTAGCCCCAGTGTCTGGTTCGAATACAGACTTTCCACTCACTAGCCCTGTGACCTTGAGCAGCTCATTTAGCTTTTCATTGCCTTGCCTTAGTTTCCTCATCTCTAAAATGGGTATAGGAAGTTCGTGTTAGGTTTAAATGAGCTGATTTACATAAATCCGATGGTAAAGTATCTGCATTTAGTAAATACTGGGGAAAATTTTTGTACTCATCCTCATCATTCCAGGCATCTGTCTTCCTTGCCTGTACCATAAGTCTGTCTTGATAACCCATGGCCACCTCTGAGCCTGGTGAGTTTTGGATTTGTCTTGCCAGGTCCCTGTCCTCCCCAGGAAGTAGTATCTTGCCTCCAATGACAGTTCGCCTGGCAGTATATGAGTCCCAGCGTGGGGCCACATCCAGAGCTGTGCTAATCAGCCAGGGCACCTTGTCGTCTCCTCTGCCAGCCGTCTGCTGGACACCACGGTCAACCTACTGGATTTGGCTGACCCTGGCCACTGTAGGTGACTTGGCTGTCTCAGCACCTGACCTTCTGTGGTTCTAATGCCACATTAAGCCCTCCTGTCTCAGGAGGTAACTGGGCCATGCTCAGATATAAAGAACTTGTTGGAGACCAGGGGACAGGGTATCCTGAATGACCCTTCACAGGTAACTGGCTTGGCAGATGCACTTGGATGTAAGCAGTGAGCACCAGGCCTTAGTGTGGTATTAAAACATAAAATTACAAGCACAGACAGAACTGGCTGAGGCCAATGTATCTGGACGATTTCAATACTGATAAATTGTCATATTTATTGCACAAATATATATTTATTGTAAAAAATTAGAATACAGATAAACTAAACATTATGAAAACTTCTGTAAGTCCACCTTCCAGAGCTACTTTTAAACTGTCCGCACACACCCATGCACATGTGTGCATGTGGGATACACATAATCAGTTATTTGCACACTTTTAATGGATTGTGGATTATTTTTCAAGTCATGAAATATATGTATGTTGTCAAGTGCTGAGTAAGTCTAGATTGTTCTGAAGGTTCATTGATTTGTGGTCTGGCTTCTTAGAAGTGTTTTGCTCATGGAGAGAAAGGGGTTAAGCATACTGGAATAACTCTTTGTAGTCTACAGCCTCAGTTTTGGGAAGTGCCCCCAGGTTAATTAAGGATGGCTACTGCCAGCGCCTGGTTGTGCAGCAGATGCTTTACATAGGTGTAGTTTTTTGAAGAATGGAACATTTAGCCCACTTGGTCTTCCATTATGAAAACCTGCAGGCCCACAATTGGTCCCCTGTTTCTGGTTATGGAGGCGGTGGGCAGCGCTCTGGGCTCTGCCTCTGGGACCCTAAGCAAGGCATCCACCTCTCCAGACCTCAGTATCTTCATCCGTAAATTGAAGTGGTTGGTTTGATTCTCTTCTGCTCTCACACTCTAATTTGAGTTAAGCAATTGAGGGGACAGGGTGTGGGCGTGGCTCTTAATTACTGCGGCACAGCCTGGTGCCAGGCTGGCTGGGCCAGAACCACCAGAGGGATCACTGCAAATCTATATTCTCCGGCCCTCTTTCCACCCTCCGACTGGGATGGAGCTCGGGAATTTATATTTTAACAAACCCCCTAGTGATTCTTTCTCCAAGTCAGCTTTGGGGATGGCTTCAGGGCCAGTGCTTTCTCCAAGCTGCCCAATAGATCACGTCCTAGGTCTTAACAAAAGGTCATGGAAAAAAGATCCCAACCCAAAGCTCTTCATGGGACAGCTGGCATTGCAGGGGGCCTACATGGATACAGAGTCAGGGCCGCCAGCAGGTGGGCTTCAAGCCCTGGAGAGCGACAGCCTGGCCTGTCAGCTTCTCACGGGTTGTCAGAGCTCAGCCCACCCTGGCTGAACACCCAGTCCTTTCTCCCCCGCCAGTTTCCCTCATATTTTGCTTCACATGGCTTTTCGCTCCATATGGTTTGGCTCAAGCTGTGGCAGGGTCTGACCACCCTGCGTTGGTACATGCAGCCTCCCTCCACAGTCTGCTACCAAGCAAGGGATGTTCACTCTCCCACCAGGTCTCATTCTGCCTGTTTCTTCATCTTCCAGGAGACGTTGCATTTCTGATTCATGCAGTAGATTTCTATACAAATCCTTGAGGACTTTAAGCTACTGCATTAACAGTTTGTTCCAGAGACTTCCTATACTTAGTACTTTTTAATGCTTACGGGGTCAGGTTCCTTTCCCTTTCTTTTTGATAAACATATATGCCATGCTTTTTAAAATGTGGGGAGGGTTTAGCTAGGTATTAAAAAAGGTAGATCATGCTAGATCCACCAACCAAATTAGAGAGTCTTATTTTTCACATTTCCTTTAGGTCATGCTCAATTTACCATTTATAATTTAGAAAGAAATGAGCTAGAAGGAGCTGTGGGTTTTTTGAGTAATCTTAAGTGTCAGATTCACCTGAATAAACTTGATAACATAGAGATTCCTGGATTTCATCCCAGACATAGATGGTGATCTTTGGGGGAGGGACCCAGGAGTCTCTATTTCCAGTAAGATCTCTGGATGATTCTTTTGCGTGCTAAATTTCAGGAACTTCTGCTTTGGAGGGTAGACAAAAGTTAGAAAAGATGGGGAGGATGATAAGAGAGAGTCTGATGGATCTGAATCCAGGCTCTGTGGCTCACTGGTTGTTTGACTCCTCTGTGCCTCAGTTTGCTCATCTATGAAAAATCTATAAAGTTATAGTATTTGCCTCTTGGGTGATTGTGAGGATTAAATGAATTAATATGTTTAGCATGTTTACAGTTGTGCCTGGCACGTGGTAAGGGTTCCGGATGTGTTTTCTGTGGATATTATTCTATGTAAGGAGAGGGGAATGCACAAACAGATGGAAATGGGCAGCCTCTGTGAGGGAGGGGAACACTCCCATCTGGTAGGATCAGAGGGTTTCAGTCAGTGGTTTTCAAATTATGGTATGAAAAAAATTAACCCAAGGAGTTTGTTAAAGATTCGGTGCCCCTACAAAGACTCTGAGTTAGTAGACTTGGCATGAAGCCTGAGAATCTGCACTTATTTTGTTTATTTTTATTTTTATAGTTTTGCAATGCTTGGGATTGAGCCTAAGGCCCTATGCATCCTAAGCAGATTCTCTACCACTAAGCTGTACCCCCAGCCCTAAAAATTTTGATGCAAGTAATCAGCAAAATTTCAGAACCCTGATTTAGGTAGAGGACTGATATTTGAATTTGAATGTATACTTGGATTTCACTGGGGTTATGAAAAGTATGGACACTAACTGAATATTGCATATCTGCTTTATTAGGTATGTCCAGAAAGTAGTAGAAGTATCCGGGAGGTACAGTGTGCATCCTACAACAACAAGCCATTCATGGGCCGGTTTTATGAATGGGAACCATTCGCAGAAGGTAAGAATGGAGCTGGCCTGCCCATAGGAATTGTTTGTGTCTGTTTTTCAATGCTGTGGCTTTCTAGCTGATTCTGGATGCATGGTGGTGATCCTGGCTAGAATGTTGATGGAAGGGAAAGTGTGATCCCAGGGAAAAGGGGTCTGGAGAAGTCTTTGCCAATGGTAGCATAGCTCAAATGACACCTGGGCCATCCTCAGCAATGAGGCCTTGATGGAAACAAGCACCCTGAGGATGGCGGGGTGCATGGGGCAGAACAGGGTTTGAGGAATCAGTTGGAGCAGGAGGTTCAGACATATCATGGAAGTGAGCAAACGTGGTTTCTTTTTTCCTTGGTACCTGCTACAAGATTTGGTGTGGGGGCTTAAGAGCATGTAGGATTGTAGAATTGATGATTATGTGACTTTTTACATGAGGGGGCTTCCCATGTTGTTTCCAAAGAAAGAATAGTAGGTATTGCCTAGTGTATTAGTGCACGCCTATAATCTCAGAGTCTTGGAAGGCTGAGGCAGGAGGATCGCAAGTTCAAAGCCAGCTTCAGCAATTTAGCAAGGCCCTAAGCCACTTAGTGAGACCTGGGACTGTTGCTCAGTGGTTGCTCATGGGTTCAATTCCTTGGTACCAAACAACCAACCAAAAAGTAGTAGGCACACATTGCCCTTGGACCAAGGGTCCTTCCCACTTCAAAATGGCAGAAGATCTGAAGTTAGTAGAGTTGTCAATATGACTCTCTGCATACAGAAGTCATTTTTCTTTATTAAAACTTAGTAATACAGCTTTTGGACTGAAAAGGGTCCAGTTCTGAGATATTTCTTAGAGTCAAAGAGAAGATAATCCCACGAATGGTATTAGGTTGAGCAAAACTTCTGGGGCTTCTATACCAACAGCCTGGTTGTCTGGAAGGGAAGTCCAGCTGCTGTCATGGCCTAGCTGAAGGGCTTGCTTGCTGTCCAGTACTTCTCAGCCTCAGCCCAAGGCAGTGGCCAGGCAGCTGGTGTTGGCCAAAATCCAGAATGTAGAGTCCTGCCAGCTGTGCCCAGGCTCTGGAGAAAATGTCTTTGGAGGGGGCTTAATAGTGGATTGTGTTGATTGTTTTGCAGAATCAATGCCCAGGGAGGCCACACTATTGAAGGTAGCTAAGTAGAAGCCTGTCAGGATGGGCAAGGGGATTCATATCTGACTGTTCTGCTATTGGATGCAAAATTGTTATTGTCTGTGCATTTTTCTCGCAGGAGTCTGTATATTGTTAGGTTTTCTGAGTGGCCTCTTGACCTCAATACTGCTAAGAACAAGTTTGACTTAAAAAATTGGGACTACCAGATTCAAGTAGGAAAGATGTACAGATGAAAATTAGAGCCAGCTGAATGCACATAGAGGGGTGGGTAGAAAGTGAGAGCGTGAGCAAGGGAAGGAAAGTTTTTGATTCTGTGCATGGAGCTTGGTTTGGACCTTTTTCATTCTTAACAGCATTATGCGAAATTCAGGGTGGATCCCACTTGGGATCTGTCATAGATGAAGGGCATTGCTGGGAAATCTGATGGAATACCCATTAAGTGTGTGGTTTAAGTTAATAGTACTATACCAGTGCTAATGTCTTAGTTTTTACATGTGTACTATGGGTTTTTTAGAGGAATCTGGGTGAAGGGTCTATAGGCGCTCTGTACTATCTCTGCAACTCTTCTATAAATCAGATATTATTTCAAAAGAGTTTTTAAAAGGCATCGTACTACCAATTAACTAGCTCTTAAATGCTTTTGGGTGAAGACAAAGTCTAAGACTTAGAATGGGCAGTGAAGAATACACTGGGTTAAATACTGTCTCAAGTTTCTCCTTCCCAAAACCTTGGAATGTGACCTTCTTTGAAAATAGGGTCATTGAAGATATAATTAGCTAGGTTGAGTTCTCACCAGAGTGGAGTGGGGTGTATCCTAGAATATTCTGACTGGCATTGTTATAAGGAGGGAAGAAAGGCCATAGACATACAGGAGGACACCAAGCAATGGTGCAGGCAAATTTGACTACAAGCCAAGGAACACCAAGGAGTGCCACCTCCTACTGGGAGCCAGGAAGAGGCCAGGGCAGGATCCTCACCCAGAACCTCCAGAGTGGCACTGTCTTGCCAGCTCTTGCTTCTGGACTTCCAGCCTCCACAACTGTGAGGATAAATTTCTGTTGTTTCAAGTCTCCACCTTGGTGACATTTTGTTGTGGAGACTCTATGTGAGGCATATAAAGTGAGTGACCAACTCGTGGCTCTAGGTCTACCTGAGGCAGTGGCTCTTAGTCCTGGTTGCTCATTGGAATAACTGAGGAGCCTTGTAGAAGTTCTGATTTCTGGGCTCCACCTTCAGAGACTGTGATTTAATTGATCTGGGGCGCAACCTAGACATCAGGAATTTTTCAGGATCCCAGGTGATTCCAATGGGTAACTGGCATTGAGAACATCTCCTCCAACAGGAGGCAGGATCCCAAATACATGAGAAGGATAGGCTAGACCACAAACTATCCTCTTGTCGGAACAGCAGTACTTGTCAATGAACACTGGAAAAAATGACCCTGTCTTTTGTCTGAGCCATATCCTTGTTTTATGGCTAGCTGTGGATAAGAGCAGCCTTCCTGTGTCTAACTGGAGGGAAAGATGGATTTCCCCAGCACAGCACACAGCTCAGTGCACTTTGACTTGGTGCACACTGGTCAGGGCCCAGGGATATGCCATCATTTCCCAGGAGTTGAAGCTGCATCACTGGACCCCCTCTGCATGCTTAGGGCTGGTCATCATTAGCAGTGGTTGTCCAAGACCTCAGGATCCTGTCAGACCTCAAGACCTGGCAGACTCAGGTCTAATATTGGTAGCTACATGCAGGCTGCAAAGAAAAATACTGTACTACTATTTCCTGTGTCTCAGCTATTCCCTGTGGAGGTAAGCTCTTGTCTGGGTTAGATGTGATTCTGTTCCTTTTCCCCATCAAATTTGTGCTGCGCTTTAAGTATGATACCTGAGAGGGTTTATTTAGCTTTGTTTTGGAAAATTTCCAACATAGGTAAAAGTAGGGGAAATCATATAATTATAAGTGCCTATGTACTCATCACGTAATTTCAATAGTTATCAAATTATGACTAATCTTTTTTATAAATACCCTCCAAAATTATGGGGAACAATTTCAGTTCATATAGTATTCATTATTAATTGCTGGATATATCAACTAGATCTCTTGGTTGTAGGTGACAGAAACCTAAATGAAATACGTTTAAATAAGAGGGATATTTTGTTGGTTATGTACTGGGAATTCCCGTGGTGGACTGGGATTCAGATTTGACAGCATAATAGCGAGTCAAATGCTGCCTTTCTCATCTTTCACTGTCTCTTGGTTTTGCTTGCTTCTCTCTCAGACGTATGAACATAGTTTTCAAGTTTGCAATTATAGTGGGAGAGACTAGTGTTCTGGGTTGAATTGGATCAAAAGATACGTTAAAGTCCTAATCCCTGATACCTGTGAGCGTGACCTTCTCTGGAAATAGATATAATTAAAATGTAAGAAGAGATCACACTGGAATAGAATAGGCTGTAATCCCTGAGGAGAAGAGACACATAGGTGTAAGAACACCATACGAACACACATATGGGGGAAGACAGCTGCAGGATGATGGAGGCAGAGAGGGTAGTGATGCAGCTATAAGCCAGAGAATACCAAAGGTTTCTGGCAAACACTAGAAACCAGTAAGAGGCATGGAAAGAATTCTTCTCCCATAGACTTCAGAGAGAACATGACCTGCCAACCCCTTGATTTCAGATTTCTGGCTTCTAGAAATGTGAGACAATAATTTCCCGATAAGTCAATTTGTGAGATATGTAACTGCAATGTT